>PVJX010010966.1:0-55073 GCA_004027295.1 Dolichotis patagonum | reverse complement strand
TGAGAGTTTTTGTTGAAATAGTTTATGGAGCTTCTCTGTTTAAGAAAAGAACATTGTTTTTTCCTGTTGTTTGGATTAATAAAAGCACAACTTTGGAGGCTTCCTAACTGATCAGTGAAGATTGTTAATTTTCGGGCTGGAGATGTAGCTCAGTGAAAAAGTACTTGCCTAGAGTCTGTGAAGCTTATATATAGCTTGTTACTCAGCACTGGGGAAAATAAGAGGAGGGATTTTTAATTTTGCCAGGAATTTCTATACTTCAGAAGTTTAGAGGCTTTATTAAAGTTATACTTTTCTGTGAATGCATTCATTGCTGTGAATAGCTTTGTTTTCGTACTTTATTCATTTTGAGCCTCAAGATGAAAAGGTGACACAGTCTACTCTTTGTGGGAGATTGTTTTCAGGACCCTCTTAGACACCAAAATCCCTGGATACTTGAGTCCCTTATATAAAATGGCAATGTATTTGTAAATACCCTGCACTTATCCTTCTGCATTCTGTAAGTCATCTCTAGACAATGTGTAATAGCTAATGTAATGAAAATGCTATGTAAGTTTTTTTTAATGTTCTTTTTATACATCCAGGCTTTTGTACTTTTTTTTTTTACATTGTTATACTCTAAAGGGAATTATGATAATGGAAAAGTCAGTAGATGTTCAGTAGGAAAATTTTTTTTTTTTGGTTATTTTCTGTCCATGATTGGTTAAACTTGTAAATACTACGGTCTAAGTATATATGCTTGATACAAGTGAAAAAAAAGTATAACCAAAGTTGTATTAGAATTCAAATCTCTTCATCTTTGTGTTTTGTTTCATAAATTATAATTCAAGGTATATCCTTAATTTTCTACATGGTGTGGCAGTCTTGAAACCATTAATTTTGTTGTCTATAAAATAAGAATTTACTAAGTAGATGGCCTCATTTGTTTTTCTACATAAATTCAAGCTTGTTTGTTTTAGGCTGTGCTGGGAATCAAACTCATAGCCTCACACATGTGAGGCAAGTGCTATACCACTGAGCCACATCCCCAGCCCTTTAGTGAAGTTTTTTTGTTTTGTATTTCTGGTGTTTTGTTTTGTTTTGTTTTGTTTTGTTTTGTTTTGTTTTGTTTTGAGACAGGATCTCATTATATAATCCAAGCTGGCCTTGATCTTGCTCTGTAGCTCAGGCTGACCTCCAACTCAAACTTGATATGCTTCTAACTCAGCCTTTTGGGTACCAGGACTACAGGTGTGCACCACCATACCTCATTTAAATCAAAATATGCTTATGTGTGGTAAGATTGAAATCGCTCAATAATTCAACCATTCTTGTTACATTTATGTGATTGTTGATTATTGGGATTATGTCTGTGGATTTGATTCATTCATTGAATGATAGTTTTTCTTATGTTTTAAGTTAAAGGCAGAATCCTCATTTTTACTACTTTTTTTTTTTTTTACTACTTTTTGTGTTTACCTACTCAGTGTTTCAGATGTGGTTAACTGCTCAGTAAATTTGTAGAATAGATGAATGATTAGCATGATAATGTTGGCATGGGTCGTACAGGCAACATAATGTTATACAAAGAATATGGTTAAGCTTGGATCCTTTAGATCATAAGATGTAATATTTTGGAGGTGGTTAAGATGAATTGGGCTAGTAAAAAGTATAAAGCCTTTTACTTAAAGTATTCCTTTTTTTTTTTTTTAGTTTCTTCAATTTGCTTAAAGACCAACATTTTAAAAATCAGTGTATTTTTGTCACATAAGCTGAGCATATTTATGTACACTAGTTTGAATTTCAATAAGTTTTGTTATTTTTTCTCTTAAAGTTTTACATGTGGCACCCATAAAAGATGAGGCTGAGAACACGAAAAGCTTCTCAGCAACCAAATCCAATCCAAACACAACGTACTGCCAGAGCAAAAAGGAAATATTCAGAGGTTGATGATAGCCTGCCTGCACGAGGAGAAAAACCACCGAAAAATGAGACTGGCTTACTATCTTCAATTAAAAAATTCATTAAAGGAAGCACACCCAAGGTAGTGGTTTTGCTTTATACTTACTTTTTTTTTTTTAAATGAGATTTAGGCTGTGTTCTCTAAGCATGTATAGATGAACAATTGATACTGATAAATGTCCTATGTAAGGGGATGTGTGCATGTTGGTGTTACTTTACTTTCAGGATTATCACATGGGAAATATTTAATTAAGCTTCAAGATGAACATTACTGAATTAATGGGGAACAAAAGAAAATTTTTTTAACTTAGAGCAAAAAAATTTTTTTAATGTGTATTCTTATATTTCAAAGAAAAAGTTTCCTGTTAATATCTATTTGCTGTCTATATAGGAAGATGATTTCTTTTGTCTACCAGAATTCTGATACGATTTGTAAAGTGAAATATATTACTTTTTTTAAAAAAATGTATTAAGGAGAAAACAAAATTATTTAAAGAATGGACACTGACACATGTAAGTTTACTATTCAACAAGCAGAAAAATTACTGTTTACTTATGTGGTAGATTTTCTTATGATAGAATTAATTAAGTTCAGGTATTCTGATAGTATTGTGTGTCACTTGAACCTGACAGAGTGGGAGAGAGAAAGAGAGTGTATGTATGTGTGTATGTATGTAGTACTAGGGTTTGAACTCAGGACTTGCATGTGCTAGACAAGCTGCTCCACTACCAACCTACGCCTCCATTCCATGAACCTGAGTAATAGAAATAATAAAGTTTAGTAACTTAGAACCATGATTAATATATTGATGCATTCTTTGTTTATATAGGATTTGGTACTGTTTTTATGTTGTTGTTTTTTATAATTATTTATTTGTTTGTTTTTTGAGACAGGATCTTGTGGTGTCGTTCACGCTGGCCTTGAACTCATTGTGTAGCCCAGGCTGGCCTCAAACTCACAGTAATCCTCCTGCCTTAGCCTCCAGAGTGCTAGGTTACAGAGTGTACTACCACTCCTGGTGTTGGTGCTTTTTTGTGTGTGTGTGTGATTTCTTTTGTCAATTTTGTTTCTTTAAATAAATTTGTCTTATCCTGGAAGTATTCTAGTGAAATTAATCATATGACAAAGATCAGATTTCTTCCAGTAACATGAATTCCCGTCTCTTTAAATGCCTAATTAGCTCATTCTCCTGTGCAATTGTAATTGTTACTCACAGTAGTAATTCATAATTACTCTTTATTTTTTCATATATTCTTTCAGTATTCTTCAGAAGACAGATGTTATGTTCCCTTAAATGTGCAAGAGCAAAACCTCAGTCCTTACCTAGCTTGAATATTTTTAGACTTTATGATACCTATCATATATATATCTAAACATCTGGATAAGTTTTTCATATGTCTTCTCATGTTATTTCCTCATGTTATTTCCTCTGACCTTCTGTTAATGTGACTTCATGTTATATTTTTTCCCAAATATTTGATTGTTTAACCTGTTGGTCAGCACATTTTTTTTCATGTGAATTTAAACACTCAGGGTCTTTCTGTCAAAATTCTTGTCAAAGAAATTGTCTTAGTCAAAATGTATTAATGCCTGTTTACATAAAGATGTTAAGCAGATTAGGGGAATGAAAAATGTTAGCAAATTAGTGTCTTATTTACTGTTTTTCCTATAGCTACACATTCATTTAGTTGTACTGTTATTCAGCTTAGATTTTTCATTCTCTAGTTATTATGGAAATTAGTACATATTTAAAAGTCTCACTGAAGGGCCGAGGATTTAGCTCAGTGGCTTAAGTGCCTGCCTGGCAAGTGTGAGGTCGTGAATTCGATCCCCGGTACCAAAAAAAAAAAAAAAAAAAAAAAAAGTCTCACTGAAATCAGGGTACATTGTTCTTTTCCTATTCTACTGACCCTATGTTAAAAGTAAAAAGTTTAGTTTGCCATGTATTATTTGTAATGATCCCTAATTAATGTTGCTGTTTTATCTATATCATCATTAACCATCTTCTTACATTCTAAAATTATCTTAAATGATGCTTGCTTACGTATGCATCTGAAATAGTGTCTTCTTTTTCCAGAATTTGCAAAGGAATTTATGGCTGATACTGAGACGCTTTATATGTAGCATTTCCTTAATCCTTATGAGCATCTTTTGATATTTTATGGAAGAGAAAACTGAGACTTTGCCGGGGATTTAGCTCAGTGGCTTAAGTGCCTGCCTGGCAAGCGCGAGGTTGTGAGTTCGATCCCCGGTACCAAAAAAGAAAAGAAAAGAAAAGAAAACTGAAAACTGAGACTTAGTGAACTTAGGTAATATATTGTCAATAATAGTAATTATTAATTAGTGTTTTTTTTTTTTTGGTATGAGAGGTTGAACTCATGACCTCATGCTTGCCATGCAGGCGCGTATGCCACTGAGCTAATTCCCTGGCAATAGTAATTATTAATATCTTTCCCAGGATAAAAAAGGAATAGTAAAGAGTAAAGCAGTGGTCACCGAGACTTATGAAACATTAATATATGCGAAGAACACTGTTCTAAGTGTTTTTAAGTCCAGTAAGTTATTTTAGCCTCAAAAAGTAAATCCTATCATCGCAGTATTACAGATGAGGAAACTTGAGGCACAGGGAGGTACAAGAACCAGAGTGCTGGAATATAGGTATGTGCCACCACACCTGGCCCAGAGCATACACTTTTTTTTTTTGTACCGGGGATCAAACTCACGGCCTCACGCTTGCCAGGCAGGTGCTTATGCCGCTGAGCTAAATCCCCAGCCCTAGAGCATACACTTTTTTTCTTTTTTTTGGTACTAGGAATTGAACTCATGACCTTGTACTTGCCAGGCAGTCATTATGCCATTGAGCTATATCCCTGACCATGCACTCTTAGTGACCATGCACTCTACAGCATCTCTAGCAACTGGTAGTGCTAGAATTTTTTATTTTTTTATACTAGAGGATGAACTGAGGGCTTTCACACCCAGGGCTTCATCCTCAGCCCCTTTTTCAATTTTTTATTTTAAGGCAGGTTCTTGATAAATTGCCCAGGCTGGTGTCAAGCTTGTGATCCTTCTGTCTTGCCCTCCCAAAGTGTAGGGATTACAGGTGCACTGACTTCACCCATCCCTGGTGTCTTAAAGTCAAGTGTATTGCACTCCAATATCTATGCTATTTCTCTTTTACTCTTCTGTCTCCAAAATAGCTAGATATGTACTGCCTTTACCTAATTAGTATAAGGATAGTAAATCTCTTGTATGGAAATTATTCTTTGGTGAAAGTAAATAAAAACTGGTTCTTGTGCGGTCCATTTTGTCATTTATTTATATTCTGTCTTAGCTCAAAGCTTGAAGTTTTTTTATAGGAACTTTTCTGTAGTATTTGTGCGCATACCTTCTACTTTCTTAAATTACTTTCTTAAATTAGTCCTTTTGACGAGATGATAGACTATTTATTACTAGTGTCTGTTTCAAACTCAATTTAGTTAATCATTTCTGTTTGCTGCCTTTGGTTTTCTTGGTACTTTTGTTTTGGATTTATATTCCTACATGAGTAGATCTGAAAGATTTAGACAAGCTTAATCGTGGGTTTTAGAAACTTCTTGCCTGCTTTTTTAGCCTACTTTCTTTCTTTAGCTGCTATGCTGTCTAATATCACATGACTACTAATGTCCTTGCTATATGGCTTGCTTGCTTGAAGTACTGTACTGGTTATTGCGCTACATCTCCTGCCCATTTTTATATTTAATTTTATTTATTTATTTGAGAGAGAAGACCCTGCTAATTCCCCACATGGGACTTGAACTTGTGATTCTACTTTCTCAGCCCTCAAAGTGCTGGCATTACATGCGTGTGTCACTATGCCACTGTCTTTATATTACCAAATCTCTTCGTGACTTTTGCCATAAATTAAGCATGAAAGTATTCAAGTAATCTAGATATAGCTTGTTCATTTATGAATAGAAGGAGTGTGTATTCATTTGCTATGGTTGCTATAATAAAATATTATACACTTGGGTAGCTTAAATAGTATTTTCACAGCTGGGCATGTGGTACACTTCTGTAATCCAAGTATGGAAAGTTGAGGCAAGAGTATCAGGAGTTGAAGCCTACCTGGCTACATAGTTAAGTTTGAGGCCAATCTGGACTGTATGGTAGGTCTGTGTCTCAAAACAACAGCAACAACAAAAAGACTATTTTTTATTTATTGTCATTATCAAGTATCATATAAAGTACATAACTGTGTGCACTATACTTTTACATGACTGACAGTTTAATAGGTTTGTTTGTATCAGCATAAACAAAAAGCTTTAGGAGTGTTAACCTGTGTGATAATACTCAGCAATAGGAATTTTTGACTCCGTTATCTTATAAAACCACTGTCATGTATGCTCTCTGTCACTGATTGAAATATCATTATGCACTGCATGGCTAGTTGGGTGTATAAGAAAGACTGGGATTGAGTGATAATTTATCTTTCAGTATTGAGTTATTAAATATTTTGGTGTTTTATTCGGAAGAGTAAGATTGTCAGTTTTGAATGTGTTCTCAGATAACCACAGTCCTATGTTGTACCTCCACAGCATCAATTTATATACTGTTGTTAAACAGGAAAATAATACCAGCATGAGTGGTATGTTGGTTTATGCAGTTTTCTCTTTAGACAAGAAAATTCTGAGTAATAGGAGTTTGATTTTATATTTCATCAGGAAGAAACATTCAGTTCAACTGCTGCATAGGCATATGCCCCTTAGCTTGTACCCTCCCCCTTAAAATTAGAAATGATAATTGCCAGTATGGGCTTCCTTCCCAGAGAGGTAGAATCTATCAGAAACTCTTTTAATATGGCATTTGCATTTCCTTTTATGATTGCCCTTTTTTTTTTTTTTTTTTTTTTTGAGAGACAGGGTCTCATTATGTAGTTCACACGGTTAGGACTGCAGAGTGATGTCATAGATTAACATTCCTAATGCTTTTGTGCTTATGCTGATACAAACAAACCTACTAAACTATCAGTCATATAAAAGTACAGTGCAGTATGTAGCCCAGGCTGGCCTCAAACATGCAGTGAACCTCTTGCCTCAGCCTCCCAAATGCTAGGATTACTGGTGTGCACCACCACACCCAGCTGTCCATTTTAACAACAGTGCTACTAATTTAAATCTCCACCATTGAGATCCTTTAAGTTCTTGTTTCTACTTGTTTTTGGTACCCTTTTATATGCACTGAGAGAACAGTCCAGCTACTTTTACATGCCTATCAAGAGCTGCTCCCGGGCCAAAGATAATAATAGCCCAGTGGCACAGCACCTGCCTATCAAGTGCAAGGTGCAGAGTTTGATTCCTGGGGCCCTGCAAAAAAAAAGAGTTGTTCAACTTATCTCTGGAGGTCCCAGTAATTGTTTTTATAAGTGCCGTTAGTTACAAAGTTACAGGAGTGTTAGCTCAGCGGCATAGCTGCCTGCCTAACAATGTTGGTTGCAGATTTGATCCCCGGTACCAAAAACAAAACAAAACAAAACAAAAACCCAAAGTTACAGGAGTATTATGTAATCTGCCTTAACATTTTCTTCTCCCTCTTTTAGTAGTCATTTTTTCCTTAAGCCTTGCTACTTTGTGTTGCACAATGCAGGTTTTCAGGAATATATATTTATGGGTTTGTTTTGGAGGGGACATGTACTAGGAATCAAACTCAGGACCCAGTACTTGCTTGGCAGGCGCTGTGCCATTGAGCTGTATTTCCAGCCCAATATTCATGCTTATAACTGCTACACTAAGAAACTTCTTCTAGGGGAAACTGGAACTTAAAGCTTAAATTCAAGTTTTGCCATCTTACTTGTTTTTGAAGGACTTTACAAAGAAACCCCTGTGGCTGGGGATGTAGCACTGTGGTGCAGCACCCGCCTATCAAGTGGAAGGCCCTGAGTTTGATTACTGGTACCAAAAAAAAGGAAGAAAAAAAAAAAAAAGAAGGAGCCCTGTCTTTTCTAGTAATGGATATTCCATGTTTCAGATGTCAAGCTTCTGCTTATCATTTTAAAATACAGGAAAATATTACACAGTAAAAATGTTGTACATTATTGAAACATTATTTTGTGCAGTAAAACTGTCTTGGTTTGATGGAGCAGCCTAAAGTTAAATGAATTGCTGTGCAAAAGTATAAGTGTATATTGAGTGATATTTGCGAGTTATGTCTTGTTTTGTATTTTTGCTACTTACAATACCATTGTTTAAAAAATAACTGTGCTCAACCTTTCAAAAATGCATAATAGTTTAGTGTATTAGTTGTGTGGGTAAAAGTTGCAAATATAAAAAATTTGAGAAATTATTGCAGTCAAATAAGAATGCTGAGTATATAAATTACATAGAGTTATAGATTTGAAAATCTGATCATTTCCAGTGTGTTTCAGGTAGTCTCTAAATCAAGGAATTATAAGGAAATATGATACTGTAAGAAAAGGACTCATGCAATGGATGACTAGAAAATTTTGTAAATGAGAAAAATAGTTGTATAAATGGACAAAAATATGGTTAGTGATATAGCTTAATTATAGAGTACTTGCCTAGAAAGTGTGAGGCCCTAGATTCAATCCTCAGCACTGTAAAACAAACAAATGAAGAGAGATAAATCAGGCCGATGCTTGGAACTATATTGTTTTAGTCAATCACACTCTAAGAATAGTATCAGCTGTCATGTGGATCTGCCCTAAATAAGGCGACAAATAGAGAGCTTTGAGCCCCTTGGTATTAATGTCAGTATTTAAATAATTGAGGCAGTAGAAATGTGGCAGTTGGCAGGCCCTGTTTTTTGGGAGTTTAGTGCAAGCCAGTTCAATGAGACACCTTCTCTTACCCTTAATGCTCAAGGAAATGATCTTTTTTTTCTAAGAACAGTTCTAACAGTAAGGAAAAATTTACTGAGAATGCAGAGCACATTGTATAATTCAGTATTTCCATAGCTTGGAAAATTTAGGGTAACCTCAGGAAAGGATCTGAATCTTGGGATGTCAAAATTGTGGGGATGCTATAGTTGCATACCGTAACTTCATCAATACTTTCAAAACAAAATTTTCGTGTGTTTTTAAAATTTACACTCTTTGATATTAATTGCATTTTGTTTCTCCAGGATCTGAAAAACAAAGAGAAAGTATACCATGTTTTACATTTAAAACAATGTAACATATAAGGAAGAATGAATGTGCTCAGTGCATGTTTTTTCCTCTTATATCTTAAGGAGGAGAGAGAAAATCCTTCGAAACGAAGTAGAATTGAACGTGATATAGATAATAATTTGATCACATCAACACCAAGAGCAGGAGAAAAGCCTAACAAACAGATATCTCGAGTAAGACGGAAAAGTCAAGTAAATGGAGGTTTGTTAATATTTAGATACTGTTTTACTTAGGTGAAGCAGAGATCTTACTTACTCCTTTTCTGTTTTTAAAAAGCTGCTTTAGCAACTTTTTGCCTTATTTTAGTAATCTATTTTATAGTCAGCCTTAGTAGCATGAAGTTAAATAGAAATTTATCTTCCGGGCTGGGGATTTAGCTCAGTGGCTTAAGTGCCTGCCCTGCAAGCATGAGGTTGTGAGTTCAATCCCCGGTACCACCAAAAAAAAAAAAAAATTATCTTCCAAAAAAATTTTACTTTGAGTTTGAATAAAGGCATAATAACAATTGTTTAGCATAAAAATGTAAGATTGGACTGCAATTATGTAGCTCAGTAGTAGAGCATTTGCCCAGAATTCACGGAGCCCTGGGTTCATTTCCCAGTAAGCACGGGCATAAACACACACACACTAGTTTACAGATCAACAGTTTTACCTGTAATAATTGCAATAATAACTGTGACCTGATTTGAGATATGTACAAAAACTTGTTTCTCGAGTATGCTATTTGAGGGCTCAAAAGGTATAGTACTTAAGTCATTTAATCCAGTAGTTCTCAACTAGGAGTGGTTTTGTTCCTGTAGGATATTTATCAATGTCTGGAGGTCTTTATAGTTGACACACCCTGTGGAGAGGGGTTGCACAAGCATCTAACAAATAGAAGTAAGGAATGGTAGCAAACACCTTACAGTGCATAGTCAGCCCATCACAGCAAAGAATCATTGGCCTAAGAGTCAATATTAAACTCCTAGAAGTACTTATTATATAGCTGAGAAGCTCCTTAAAGTCAACAAGTAGAAAAACATTAAGGACCAGTAGAAAGACGTATAAAAGACAACACTGATAGAGCATAGAGTTATTTTTTTAATTAAAGCTGTTTTCAGTAGGACAGCAGTAACAGTGTGTTGTGTCCCCTCATCAGTAGAGTAATATATTTTTATTATTTGAAGTGACTAGTGTGGTCCGGAAGGAGACCGAAATGGGGCAAGGAGACAAGACAGAGAGAAAAGAGAGAAAGAAACAACTTTAAAAAGGTTTAACAAAGCTGGGCATGGTGGCACATGCCTGTGATCTCAACACTTGAGAGGCTGAGGCAAGAGGATCTCTGTGATTTCATGGCCAGCCTGGGCTGCATAAGGGACTTTGAGGCCAACCTGCACAACATAGCAAGACCCTGTCAATAAATAAAGAAAGAAAGAAAGAAAGTGGTCACCTAGTTGATTTTACTTTTACATTTCCTAAACAAAAAAAAAAAGAATTTTTACTTATAAGGTGCTGGGTGACTCAGGCCTGTAATCGCAACGCTTGGGGGCCCAAGATAGGAGGATCTCCACAAGTTCAAAGCCATCCTGAACTACATAGCAAGACCCTATCTCAAAAAATGTTTTTGTCATACAAGAAACTTACAAATAACTGGTTATTCTTCTTAGTCACTCTGAAGTGACACCTCAGTATCTATGAAGGTTTTTGTTTTGTGTTTTGGAGGAGGTTGTGCTGGGGATTGAACCCAAGGCCCCACTCATACTAGGTGAGTCCACTACCACTGAAGTACATCCCCAACCCTTGTAAGTAATTTTTGTGTCTGCTGTAGTATTGTTGTTTTCTTTAGTAGAGGTGTCGGTGTTGCTGTCACACAGCTGTCATTCATTAAAAATAGATGTGAGGGGAAGTTTTATGAAGGAGGCAGCACCCCAAATGCAAACAGAAACAATGATACATTCATGGTTTTGTGACTGTTAACTTACTGCTTGATTATAAAGAATTTTCTTCCTTTTCCTCCTCCTCCTCCTCCTCCTCCTTTTTGGAGACAGAGTCTCACTGTGTAGTACATGGTGGCCTTGTACTCATGGCAATCTTCCTGCCTCAGCCTCTTCATTTTCTTTTATACTGTGTTGATTTGAAGACTTTCAGTGATTTTAAATGTAATGATTCAAAATGTACTTTGGAAAAATTAACTTTTCTAAATTATTACAAATACAATAAGATGAAGTGATTTAGAATTGATACATTTTATGATTTCTTTCTCTTTTTTTACTACAGGGTTTTGTTATGTAATTCAGGCTGGCCTTAAATTCACTGTGGAGTGCAGGCTAGTCTCTTCACTCAGTTTTCCTCCTCCGTCAGCCTCTCCAGTGCTGGGATTACAGATGTGGGCTCCCAGACCTGGCTATTTCATGATCTCTTAATAGCAGTTCTAAACATTAACATTAATCAATTTTCATAAAGTGGTTTTTGGGGATGTTGTTTTTAAAATGAATGCAACACATTTCTAAAAGTTAGTGTTCTGTAGATCACAAACTTTTTGTTTTTCTTAGAAGCTGGTAGTTACGAAATGACAAATCAACATGTAAAACAAAATGGGAAATTAGAAGATAATCCTTCCTCTGGCAGTCCTCCAAGGACAACGTTGTTGGGGACCATATTTTCTCCTGTCTTCAACTTTTTTTCACCAGCAAATAAAAATGGTAAGTGCGAGCCATTTTTATGTAGTCAAATATTAACTAGAATTTGGGTTTTAAAATTGCAGATTTTCAGGCTGGGGGTACAGCTCACTGGCATAGTGCCTGCCAAGCAAGTGCAAGGTCGATTCCAGGTACAAAAAAATGAAATAGCAGGTTTTCTAGTTTCTTTTTAAAGATCTTTTCAAATTTATCAGATTTTAAAGATCTTTCCAAATTTATCATATTTTGTCAGTAATTTAGATTTGTTTATATCTCTTTAAAAATATAGTTCTAAGGCATTTTTTAAATGGCTGAAACAAGTTATGTTTAATTCTGTTGTATTGAACTCTCCTTTTCATTACCTGAAAAGCTAAATGATAAACTTTGGATGGGAAGAACAAGTTTTATTTTTACTTGAGATGATGTAATACTTAAGAGAAACATTTTCAGTATCCTTGGTTATTGAAATTGATTGAAGATCAATTAAAGTGAACCAAAACCGTAAGATTTTTTTTAAACCACCCAGTTTATCATCATTTGATGATCCCCTCCACACACTTTTTGGGGGGGGGTACTGGGGATTGAACTCACGACCTCATGTACCCTGCCCCTCCCCCTAAGAATTTTTAATCTAAATAGTAATTCAGTTCATTTGAATTTTAGGTAAATAGTGAACTGCCCTAATTCAAATGAATTCAGGTATTTGAGACAGTTATTGAACACATGGAAAAGAATCATTAACTGGTTGTTGTTTGGTTACTTAAATTCTAATCTTAAGTATGTGTCTGGATAATAGTGCAATTTTTTTAAAAATAATTTTTTATTTTTTATTTTACCTTTTTTGGGGATTGGTAGTGGGGATCGAATTCATGACATCACACTTACCAGGCAAATGCTTGCCCTGCTGAGCTAAATCTCTGGCTTATAGTGCAATTTTAAATTTTTTTGTTACCGGAATTCAAACTCACAACCTCGAGTTTACCAGGCAAGCACTTGAGCCGATGAGCTAAAATCCCCAACCCAATGCTGCAATGTTAATAAGATATAATGGTATAATGTAAAATTTAAGATGTCTTTTCTTTTCTTTCTTTCTTTTTTTTTTTTTACTGGTACCGGGGATCGAACTCACGACCCCGCACTTGCAAGGCAGGTGCTTAGGCCTGCTGAGCTAAATCCCCAGCCCCTAAAATTAAGATGTCTTGAGGGAAGAAATACTGTGATATATGTTACCACATGAAAGTATGATAGAGTCCTGTAAGAGAAACAAAAAACCACTTTTAACTGTTTAGTCTTATCTGTATCTCCTAGACATATGTGAACATATATTAATATCTTTTTCATATTAATATCTTATAGAACTAGATACTAATGTGTTGGAATTGGTGCCATAAAGGAAAGAGAATAGACTTTGAAGTTAAATAAACTTGTTTTAAAAATCTACTTTTGCCAGTCTTTAACTGCAGTACTTGTCAGTATTTTAAATTCTAGTGCCTCTTAGTCTGTGAAATGTAATACTTGTATTTAAATGTTGGGACAGTTTTGAAGATTTTAGTTTACACAACATATATTTATTGAGCATCTGTAATGTTCACTGTTAGTTAATGGAGATTTAAAAATGAATAACACATGATTCCTGTCTTTAAGGAATTTACTTTTTATTGGGGGAAGGGTTATGATCCTGGTATGGTAGCACATACCTATAATCCCAGCAACATTAGAGGCTATGGCAGAAGAAATTCAAGGCGAGACCAGGCAATTTAGTGAGACCCTCTGACTCAATAAAAAGGGCTAAGGATAAGGCAGTTGCAGAGTGCTTGTCTAGCATGTGTTCAGGCCCTTGATTGAATCCATAGTGTTGTTAAAAGAGAAAAGAGAGTAAGATGTAATTAAATATTTTATAGGTGCATTGATAGTCATTGGACAGTGGGGTACTGATAAAATGGAGTGGTCCTGTTTTCTGGGTATTGGGTGAGTAGCTCACAACAGGCTTCATAGAAAAGTTGGATTTTGAAAGATGTTAAAAGGGATCGTATGCACCTAGAAGCAATAGTGTGAGCAAAGGCCCCACAGCAGAAAATAATGTAGCATATTTGAGAAAATGTTGTGTTCAACTGAAGAAGCTTTGTATGTAAGAAAGGATAACATAAAGAGACTTATGAAGAAGTCAGATTGTAGAACTAACAAGATAAGAGCCGGGGTGGAGGTGTACCTATAATCCTAGCACTCTTTAAGAGGCTCAGGCAGCATTATTGCAAATTGGGGCTCAACCTAGGCATCTGTAATGACTTAGTGATTTCCTGTCACAAAAAAAGAAAAGGCCTAGAAATACAGCTCAGAATAAAGGCCCTGAGTTCAATCTCCAGCTGCCCCCCTCTAAAAAACCAAACAAACAAAAACTTTGAGGTTTGTTCTTAGGGGGGAATGATTGAAAAATTGTAGATTGGCAAATATGGTAGTGTAGCCAGATTTATGTTTTAAAAAGATGGCTTTGGCAATAGTGTACAGATTAGATTCTACAGAGGCTGGAGACAGAATCAGTAGACTTGTAGTGTTACATATGAGACTTTATTTGTAGTTATAAAAGAGGAAGAATCAGAATATAAGATGGACAAATTGGCACAGATTGGATATGAAAGAGAAAAGGGATTAAGAAAATCAAGAGTAAAAGATTCAAGAAAGAGAGTAAAGTTCCCTGGAAATAATTTGAGGGTTTTTTTTGGGGGGGGGGTACTGGACAGCAAACACGTGACCTTGCTAGGTCACGTGACTCATGCTTGCCAGGCAGGCTCTTATGCTGCTGAGCTAAATCCCCAGCCCAATAATTTGAGTTTTATTCTGGCCAGACTGATTTTTTAGATGCCATGAAACAACCAAATAAAAATATCTAGGAAGCAATTGTTATTCCATTGTGAGCCTCAGATTTCTGAGTTTAAGCAATAAATGATGTTGTCATCCTTTGTTAGTGATTAGTTGAAACCAGTGGTACAAATGGCTTATTTAGTTCGGCAATCCACGTTTAGCATTTAGGGAAAACATTTAAGGACTGGTAGAATTAAGAGCAGCCAATGAAAGGAATCAGGGAAGAAGCAGGAGAGACTTCAGTTCATAGATGCCAAAGAATGTGAGACTATCCAAACCCAGGGTAAAAGACTGAATAAAAGAAAATGAGCTTTGAAAAGAGACAGCTGAGCTGGGCACAGTGGCACTTGCTTGTGATCCTAATGCTTGGAAGGCTGAGGCAAGAAGATCATGATTTTAAGAACCCTATCTCAATGAAGAGGAACAAAGAGGAGAGACAGCTGAACCTAATAATTAGAAAGTCATTGGTTCTTTTGCCTAAACAAATTCAGAGGTGTGCTTAGATTTGAAAGCCCAATATCACTGAATTAGGAGAATAGAATGTAGAGTAAGAAAAGAGACAGGACCTGACCTAGCAGCACACACCTATAATCTCATGAGTTCGAGGCCAGCCTGAACTACATAGCAAGACCCTGTCTCAACCCCTCCCCAAAGACATAGCAATAGTACATTACTTTTATGAAGTTGGGTATAAAAGAAAAACTAGAGAAGTTACAGTCTCCACAGGTAATATTTCTGCCTTAGGAAAAGGTCTTATATTAAGAAAGAAAAAACAGACAGGAAAGAAAAGTGGAGAAGGTTTTCAGAGACTGTGGATAGAGCTAGGATTGAAAGAACAGTAAAAGTATTTAAATTGAAATGAGACAGTTTTTTGGGTTATTTATTTGTTTTGATGCTGAGAAACCTCTAAAGGTATGAACAGAAACATGCTTTGGAGAAGGAGGAGTTGATGTTTGATAGTTACAGTGTTTTCTTTGAAAAAAAGGAAGTGGTTTCATTTACTGAGATAGTCCTGGTGGCATGGTCTTGAAGAGAATAGTGAAAGTTTAGAATGGTTGCTTTAGGAAATAAGAAAAACAAGCAGAGAGACACACAGGAGTACTGAGCACAATACCGTAGGCCTCATTAAGATTGGAAGTTTTGTTGGGTGGCTTTTACCAGTTTTGTTAATTGTATTGTCATTCAGTAGCCTGAGACATCTGTTGGTTAGATGTACATTCAGGGGAATGTCCAAGCATTCAGGAGACTGAGGCAAGAGGATTGCTCTGAGTTTGAGGCTACCTTTGGCTAGTGAATTCAAGGATAGCCTGGAACCCATAGCAAGAAGGACCTCTTGACAGGAAGGACAAGGAAGCAAAAATGCTGAAGATCCCAGTTTAAGAGTGGGTTAAATTGGGCCAGGGATTTAGCTCAGCAGCACAAGCACCTGCCTGGCAAGTGCAAGATCATGAGTTTGATTCCTGGTAGCCAAAAAAAAAAAAAGTGAGTTAAGCAGTATACTATGAAGTCCAGGTAAGAAAAGGAGGGAAGTGTTTAGAATAAAGAGACTGACTTGTATCAAGCTTGAAGATCAGATATAATGGGGATATTATAGATAATTTAAAAGTTAGCAGGTTAGAGTTCAGGGATTTAGCTCAGTGGCACAGTGCCTGCCTGGCAAATGTGAGGTCTCGAGTTTCATTCCTGGTACTCTCCCCCACAAAAGTTAGCAGGTTAATATATTTTATATTAAACTTAGTATTTTAGGTCTCAGGTGAACACATATTTAGTGTTCATATCCAGTTTATAAGCATAGTAATCCCTGCCAACGTGCAGTATGAGTGAAGATAGTTGTAGCTTAAGAGGGCAAAAACCCTGAGGATTAGTCACTGAAATCATCTGTCATAACAGAAAAAGAATACTGTATTAAATAAGACAGGAGAACCAGCAGGTAAGGGTTGAGCATCCGTGATTGAGGATCCTGGGAGTATAGATAATAGCAGTGAAGAAAAGTGAGGAATTGTATAGCCATGTATCAGACTCAAAAGAACAGGCTTTTAGGGGTGGCACATTAATAGAAAATCAAATATCTGGTAGCAGCAGTAGGGATAAATGACCTTTGATTTAATTAGTATAGTGGATATAGGAGATTAATGAAGCATCAAGGGGCCTAGGTATCAGGAAAAAAGATTTTTTAAAGAGATTAAATTGAAGGTTCAATAAGGAAGTTGAGAATATTGAGGGTTGATTCTTTTATGACATTTGAAAGATTCCAAAAAGAATTGGGTTGGGGTCATATCATAGTGGAAGAATTGGATAACTTCAATAGTAACTTTTATTACTGAAATGAGATTTTGCTGATCAGTCATTGTTTTTTCTTTTAATAAAAAGGTTTTCATGGTTGAGAAAACATTTAGCTCAGCTGAGTGTGGTGGTGCATGCCAGTAATCCCAGCACTAGGGAGGCTGAGGCAGGAGGATTGTTGGAAGTTCGAGGCCAGCCTCGGGTACAAAGTGAGCCAGCCTGAACTGCTTAGTGAGACCCTGTCTCAAACCGCAACCTTCCCCCAAACAGAAGGAAAGAAAGAAAACATTTAGCTCATCTTGATTAACTACCTCTGGTTGAAAAATTACAATTGCCTACAGTAGCTAAAATGTTTAGTATTTGTATGAAAGAATCAGGAGCTCTTTGGGGATAATAGTGTGTGTGCCATGCAGTATGTCTTCAGTGATACTTGCTTTAATGATAAGTTGTAAGCTGGAGTAGTGGCACATGCCTGTAATCCTAGCACTCAGAGTGTTGAGGCAGAAAGATTGCTGTGAGTTTGAGTCTAGTCTAGGATACATAGTAAGTTCAGGATCAATCTGGACTACAGAGCAAGACCTTGTCTCAAAGAACGAAAAAAGAAATTTGTAAGCTGTGATTGTTGTTTGACTATAAATAGGTATTTCTAAACTACTTGAAAACATAAGAAAAACTACATTATTACTTTACCCTACAATAGTTTTTATTTCTCATTGTTTGAAATGTCTTAAAATAGTGATATCCTCAGCTTTGTTCTTCTGTGAATTATCCATTTAAATAAATTGTACAGTGGTAATTGCATTTAGTTTTCCTAGGTATTAGAATTTTCAAGTGATGATACTGTGCTGAATGATGGTTTCAGGAACATCAGGATCAGATTCCCCAGGACAGGCTGTGGAAGCTGAAGAGATAGTGAAACAACTCGATATGGAACAGGTGGATGAGATCACTACCAGTACTACTGTATCAACTAATGGAGCAGCTTACTCAAATCAAGCAGTACAAGTGAGGCCATCGATAAATAATGGTTTAGAAGAAGCAGAAGAAACAGTTAATCGTGATATCCCACCCCTTACAGGTGAAAAAAAATTCCTTTTTAAAAAAATACAATGGTAAGAGTATCGTTATGAATAGCTAATAAAAGTATGGTACTACTAGTTCTTAAATGAGCTCAAGTTTTTTGGTTCTTGAGTTAAAAAAATTTTTTTTGAAACAAAACTTTGTCTCAAAAATCCAAGTCATTATTTGCACTTGGGGGTCTGAGGGCCCCTACGGAGAGGCAGTCTTACACCTTCGGATTTGCTTTAGACGTAAATATCATCACCACCACCAACCTTGGGGACTTCTGTTCCTGGATCTCTTCCTATAGTCTATTATTGCTGCCAGACTCTGGCTTCTTAAAAAGCCCTAACTTAATTGTTGTGTTCCTGAGCCAGTTGACATTAAAATGTGGAAACGCATTTATTAATTCTGAGAGCTGTGCACAAAAAAGTGTAAAATGAAATTATGGCTGGGTGTGGTAGCATACACCTGTAATCCCAGCATCTGGGAAGCTGAGCAGAAGGATTGCTTTGAGTTTGACACCAGCCTGGGTTACATAATGAGTTCAAAGCCAAAGTAAATTAGATAACAAGACCATGTTGCAAAAAACAAAACAAAACCAAGAGAGAGAGAGAGATGAAAATATGTTCTACTGTTCTTGTGAAAGTGAAATAAAACTAAGGGTGTGTCATCTTCCTCTGGGATAGATTTTATCTATCCTAGATGTGTTTTTGTTCCTTGTGGTACCAGGTATTTGAGAGAGTCCAGAAAATGTGTTTTTTTTTTTTTTTTTTTTTTTTTTTGGTACCGGGGATCGAACTCACGACCTCTTGCTTGGCAGGCAGGCACTTATGCTACTGAGCTAAATCCCCGGCCCAAAATGCGTATTCATTAAGGAATATGGTTTGGACCCATAATCCCAACACTCAGGAGGCTGAGACAGGAGGATCACCATGAGTTCAAGGCCAGCCTGAGCTAAATAGTGAATTGAAGCCCAGCTTGAAATCATCAAGTCCCTGTTTAAAAAAAAAAAAAAAAGATTTGCTATAAAGAAATAGAATAATTATTTAAATATAAAAGAGAAACTTTTTAAAATAAACAGCAGGAAACTTATTTATTTTGGGGAGCCAAGGTTTCCCTATGTAACTCAGGCTGGCCTTGTACTCATGGTGATCATCTGGCCTCAGCTTCCCGAGTGCTGGGATTACAGGTGTACACCACTATGCCTGGCTAGGGTTGGAAGCATTTTAAAGAAAAAATGTACAATTAGGTATCTATATAGTATAACCTAATAATGCCATTGTGAAGAGAGGAACAGCAAATAGAAGAAAGATGTATTTTAAATCATTAAGTAAACTATTCATACCTTTAATGTTAAGCACAAAATTAAATACTGCATCTTACAGGTGAATCAACACTATTGTATAAATCTTCCAAGGGTAAAATTTGAAAATTGACTTACCTTTGACCTGTCATTTTATGTTGATTACTTTGCTCTGGATTATAAGGCTAATAAATGGTAAAGTATAAAGTCTAGGGTTTTTGGCTTCTCATTTGATGTTTGTTCTGTTTGTGCTGTCTTAGTATTTTATTTTTTTCAAACAACTGTGAAGATGGATAAGGTAATTCTGTAACTTTTGTGGTTTCTACAGGAGAAAGTAGACTGTAGCCAACCCACTCATGTATTTGTTCCCCAAACATGAGCACACATTTTTTTTTTTTTGTGATAGGAACTGTTGATACAGATAAGTAAAACAAAATTACTACATAATATGATAAATGTTGTTGAAAATAAGTGAACAAAGTAACACCAAGGCACATTGTAGTTACTCCAGGATGGTAAGGTTAACAGAGATAATGTTGATCATGAAAAACAAATATGAAAATAAAACAAAAGATGAAAACAATTGCAAAAATGTTACTTTTTCCTATTTTTTTTTGAGATTGTAATTAAAGAGAGTAAGAAAGCAATGGGCTCTGCCATTTACTTAGCTCTGCCATTCTGGGCAACATAATGAGTCACTTAAAGAATGAATAAATAGGGCAAGGATTTATCTCAGAAGCATAAGTGCCTGCCTGGCAAGTGGGAGGTTATAAGTTTGATCCCTGGTACCAAAAAAAAACAATTAAGATTTTGAAGGTTAAATGTGATGAAATATAATAGTTTATAGAAACTCAGTAAATTCTTTTTCTCTGAAGTTATAGAAATTTGAAACACTAAAGTAATCGGAAAATAGTTTCCATTAATCTCTAATGCTAATGAACTATTATAGATATAAATTGTCACAGATTAATAAAGATTCTGCACTATCTGATGCATTACATTGCACATACATACTAGATGACCTTGTCTAAGAAACATGTCATAATTGTAAATAGGGTTAGTTTTTGTCTTGAAAGACTATTATCCATCAATATGCTATTTCTATAGAGTTATTACAGCAATTTCATTGGATTCCACCTTAAACTTTTTATCCCTGACATATTATCTGCTTAGCTTGTTAAAGAACCATCATCCTCTCCAATTTACGTTGTAATTACTGTTTTAGAAAATTCTCAGCATATTTCTAGAGTGTTATCAATTGATGCAATCTTAGTTTAAACAGAATGAATTATGTGGCATGGAGTACAGGTTTATCTCTGTTTCATTTTGAGACACAGTCTTTCTGTGGAGTTCACGCTGGCCTTGACCTCACTGTGTGGTGTAGCCCATGGCCTCTTAATTCATGGTGATCTGTCTCAGCCTCCCCAGTGCTGGGATTACCAGTTTGTGCCACCGCACCCACCTTAGAATTGCCTCTTGATTAAAGTTGCTTATAAGTTACAAATAAGGTAAATTTTCTAAAGCAGTGATTTCTATACAAAGCAGCATTTCTTTATAAGAAAGTGGCTTTTTTGTCTTACCCTCCTGGGTCTTGAACCAAAGGCCTTGTGGATGTTAAGCCAGTGATCTACTGCTGAGCTACATCCCCAGCCCAGCCAGCCAGCAGAATTTCTTAATTTCTAAAGATCATAGATAACCTTAAAATTCCTGAGAAAATGTACATACAGGTTTAAAATAAGCCGTCAGTGGGGTTCATGAACTTTAAAAAAAATTGTATTTTAACTGATACATAAAAACAAAAGTCGTGTGTGGATGAGGTGTTCCTTGTAATGATCAGTGTGTACATACACTGTAACTTAAATGAGGTTAAACATTTATCTCTTGAGGCATTTCTCTCCTTCGTAGTGAAAACATTCAGAATCCTTTTTTTCCAGCCTTTTGAAATCTATAGCACATTATTGTTACCTGTGGTCACCCTCCTGTGCAGTAACATCTCAGAACTGCTTGCTTCTAACTGTAGCTTGGTGCTAACTAATCAGCTTCTCTCCTCACTCTAAACCAGTCTCGTAACCACCATTTAGTGAAATGAATTGTTTTAGATTTTGAATATGAGTGAGGTCATGTTTTACTTGTCTTTCTGTGCCTGGCATATTTCACTTAACCTGATGATCTCAAGTTCCATCCATATTGTTGCAGATGACAGAACAATAAACTTTTTGTTGTGGTGTGCTAGAGTTCAAACCCAGGACCTTACACATGCTAAGCAAATTCTCTATCATTGAACTATATCCCAGTTCCTTAGTGCACTTCTTAAAGACTGTTCTAATGTATCTTAGAACTTGAAGCCATATTTGAATCTATTGTCAGCTTATATTTATTTTACAGCCTATCTGTGTAAGGTGATGTATTAATGCTAGAAGAGCACCGTAAAATTTTTAGTTATCACATGTAAACTATTCAAGTAAAAAATAAATTTTTGTGGAGTGTTATTTTTCTAATAACTAGTAAATTTTCTCTTAGCTGATAGAGGGCTTCCTTTTTTTTTTTTTTTTTTGGTACTGGGGATCGAACTCACAACCTTGCGCTTGCCAGGCAGGCCCTTAAGCCACTGAGCTAAATCCCCAGCCCTAGAGGTCTTCTTTCTAGTCACTGTAGGTTGCCATTTTGTCTGGAGGGGTAATTTTTTCTCTTGGTTTCCGTTACTGTTTGCTTTTAAATGTTGTTTACATATTATTTCTGTGTTTAACCTAAAATACACAGAACCTTGGAAAGATGTTTTATAGAAAGAGTAGAAATATGTACTTCCTGGTAAGCACTGAGTAAAAGTTAACATTTTTCTTGCACTTTATTAAATAGCACCAGTAAATCCGGAGAGTGGTTATTCATCAGCCCATGCAGAGGCCACCTATGAAGAAGACTGGGAAGTATTTGACCCGTGAGTTGTTTCTTTGGTCTAAAAATTTTTTCTTTCTTCCTTTAATATTTCAACTCTGTAATGGTATAAAAAAGATGTATATTCAGTAGAAAGCTTATTTTGAATTTTGATTTGTTTTTTTCCCCCACCCCTGGGCTAGCTGTATGTCGTCAGATAATTTCTTCTGATGCTGGACCAGCTACATCTCTCAGTCAGCTATGTGATAAGGATGACAACCAATGCTGATGTACTTTGTTGCTAAACATTGGTATTTGGTAGGTTAGGTATATTAAATGCATTTTCAGCTTATGATATTTTTAATTTAAGATGGTTTTATCAGAAGGTAATTTCATGGTGAAGAACATCTGTTTATAAAGAACACAATCTATAGGTAATTACTTTTACTGAGATAGATTCGGTTTGTATGTTTCAACTTTTACATACATGTTTTATGAATTTAGATACTTGGTTAAGTGTGCTTTACTTAAAGATTTTAAATAGGCTGAATTTAGTATTATGCTTTATAAAGAAATGTTGAAATTTTCATAAAATTTGATTTATAGCTATTATTTCATCAAACATGTTCCACCACTGACAGAAGAACAACTAAATAGGAAACCTGCCCTTCCATTGAAAACAAGAAGCACACCAGAATTCTCCCTAGTTTTAGACCTGGTAAGTATATTAGCTGTAGCAGTAGAAGAGAAATTCTCTTTTAAAGTACCAGTTTAGAATACCTAAAAAAATACAGAGAAAGCTGATTTAGTGGTACACATCTGTAATCCCAGCATTGAGGGAAGCTGAGGCAGGAGGACCACAATTTTGAGTCCCTCCTGGGCAACTTTGTGAGACCCTGTCTCAAGGTAACAAAAAGGCCTGGGGATCCAGCTCATTGGTAGAGCACCCGTGGCAGGGAAAGGAAGGAATATTAGTGAATGAGTCACTATCACACTTAATATAAATATATCCTAGATTTTCTGAAATGCCTTTAAAGATAGTTCAATGCTAGAATCTCCAGTTTAGTTTGGGTCAGGTATTCTTTTTGAGAATAAATCAGACTTTACTTTTGTTTTTGCATTCTTGAGATCAAACCCACATGTGTTAAACATGTGCTGTACCACTGGGTTACACTCCCAGCCTGTGATTTGCTTATTATCTCCCAAGAAATTCTAATTTTATTTCATTAGAAATATGCCTAGATTTTAGATTTCCTCTTTTCTCTCAGGTTCCCATATTTCCCTGAATGATTAAATATAACTTGGGTCTGAGCAAGTTAACTGCAAGATCAGGTTCTTTCCTGTTTTTATTTTTGCACATTGTTTAATACCATAAACTATTAATAGTGTCAAAGTGATCAGTTAATCCCTTCACACAAGCTACTAAAGCCCCTCTTATTTAAAATTTGTATTTTATTTTATTTATTTATTTTATTTTTTTGTTACTGAGAATCGAACTCAGGACCTTGCATTTGCCAGACAGGTACTTATGCTGCTGAGCTATGTTGCCAGCCCTATAATGATATTTTAGTTGGATGTGGTGACACATGCCTGTAATTCCAGCACTTACTTGGGAGGTTGAGACTGGAAGAGCACAAATTCAAGGCCAGCCTGAATGACATAGTGAGACCTTACCTCAAAATACAAAAGACAATGGAATAAAAAAGCTGTGATCATTCATGCTTCATTTTAATTTACCTTAAACACATTGGAAATTTTAGGGGTAGTGATTAGCAGTTTTGGTTAAAAAACAAAACAAAGAAACCCTGGGTGTGGTGGTGCACACCTGTAATCCTAGCACTCTGGGAAGCTGAGGAAAGAGGATCAGAAGTTTGGGCCCACTTTGGGCCACTTAGAGCCTGTTTCAAAAATTTTAAAGGTATTAAAGATTTAGCTGAGTTCAGAAGTTTTGGCTTCAATTCCCCAGTACTCATCCCTGCAAAAAAAATCCTGTTACTTAAATACATAATACTAACAGCCTTGGTTTTGTTTCTAAGCATTTATGACTTGAGAAATAGCTATTTGCGTTTAAGAAGTCTTGAGAAAACAGGATTTAGTAATCAAAAATAGGTTTTCATTGGCTACTATTTAAACAGTGTAGATGAAAGGGATTCATGATATACTGAAACATTGTAAGATTCTTTAATGGAAAGTTGATAAAAAATTATGTAAGAGGGGCCGAGGATATAGCTCAGTGGCACAAGTGCCTGCCTGGTAAGTGCGAGGTTGAGAGTTTGAGCTCTGATACCCCCTCCCAAGAAAAAAATTATAAGAATATATATGTATACATCTATTCACACATACCTATATTATATGTATGCATGAATGATTAGATTCCAAAAAATTTGCTAAGTGTAAAAAATACAGTATACATGTGATTTTAATAGAAAATTGGCAACTGGGCCGGGGGTTTAGCTCAGCAGTGTAAGTGCCTGCTTGGCAAACTCAAGGTCGTGAGTTCGATCCCCAGCACCAAAAAAAAAAAAAAAAAAAGCAAAGAAAACTGGCAACTGCAGAGCTCAGAAGAGTGGTTCTCAAACCTGAGAATACATCAGAATCACCTGAATAGCTTGTTAAGGATTGCTGAGTTCCATTCCCACTGAGTTTATTAATATCAGAAATGGAGTTGGAAAACTGGAGTGGAATTTCTGGTTAGTTCCCAGATGGTGGTGATGCTGTTTATTGGTCCAGGAACTACTACTACATTTGAGAACAAGTGACTCCTATCTTAAATTGCTATACCACATATAGTAATATATGAATGCCAAATTCTGCATACAAATGGATGCTTTAATGTTTTTGTAATCATGATTACATAGATATTATTTGACATTTCTTTTAGTATAGTTTCATTCAACATTTTTTTTTATTTTAAGGATGAAACACTAGTGCACTGTAGTCTAAATGAGCTAGAAGATGCAGCACTTACTTTTCCAGTCCTTTTCCAAGATGTCATATATCAGGTAATTAAATTTTTTAAACTTGATTTTTGGCCTTTTAGGTCACATTTTAAGCCAAAAAAAGAAAAAACGTAAAACAAAACCAAAAAAAATCATTTTTAAGGTGTTGTTCATGTGTTTTTCTGTAGATTTCTGTAGATTGGTGGATTTTAATGGTTGGTTAACACAAAGTAGCATTCATGCTAGATAGTTAAAGTATTAATTTGTTAACAAAAGAACACTAACTTTTCTTACCCAGTGTTATCTGCTAGTTTCATAATCTGTTTGCCAGCAGGTGGAGGCAGGAACACTGATACAGATCCTTAAGAGGAGCATGCCAGATTATAACACCTGGTGGTGTTGTCCCCCCCTCCCGCCCCACCCCCCAGTTGTAATTAATATAAAGAAAACTCTTTCCTTGTTGGTCATTCTAATTTCTCATAACAATATCATCTGTAAAGTTCTAGTTTAGTAGGCCTACTTTATATTAATCACAAAAGTCTAGGATACTCTACTAGTTACTGCTTTACTTAGAGTTTGGTATTTCTCTCATCTGTGTGATGGACAGGGAGCCATGCAGAATATATAGTTAAGATTTCACTGGATTATGTGTGTTGGCCATATTTTTAAAGATTTCTTTGTCTTTAAGATTATTAAGTGAAAAGTACTTTTCCATGTTGGCTGTTGTTATTTAATTAGTATTATATTCATATGTACCCGTTGTTGAAAGATTGGAGAAGGGTCAAAAGAGTTGTTTATCACAAGGAAGCCAACCTAACTACATAGAGCTGCAAAACATTTACCATGTCGGTAATGAAAGGGTTTTATGGTTGTTTATGTGCTCTTCATAGTTAGAATGTGGTTATAGTTTTCTTGGCAGATTTTAGTTGCTGTCTCACAGGAATTATAAAATTTCATAGTTAAATAGAAGTTTGTGTATCAGGGCTACTTTACCAAATTTCTCTAGTAATGAGTCATAAGAATATTTTAGCAGTAATTATCAGTTCTGATTTAATGTAGGTAAGGATTAAAGGCATGGCAATATCTGAATGCTATAGTCATCTCACTTTTATGTAAACTAATTTTATTTTAGTCATGATAACCAGGAAAAGCAAAATATACATAAAAGATTTAAAGATGTTTCTGTTCCCTTTTAACTGGTTATTACTTGGTTTAAGGCAATTCTTTTTTAAGAAAAAGACATTCTTTACCAAATAGGTTACTCTTGTTTATTGCCCATCAAAGATGGTAGTTTTTTGGCAAATGTAAATAGTGTAGTAATAATTTAGTTTTCACTATTTAGCTCAATAACCTGGCTGGTATTTTGTTTGTTTGTTTGTTTGTTTTCAAGATAGTGTTTGAGAACAGTTGCTTTAGGGCTTTGAGTTTGGAAAGGAGGCTGCTTGAAAAATATAGGTAAATAATGATTTGGAGATGACTTCTTAAGCTTCCAAATTTGAAAATAACTTCCTTCAGATGGTTTTGGGTCTGTTTATGTAATTTTTAATAGTGAAAAAAGAAACCTGAAAAGTTAGGACCATAAAAATTGAATCTTTTTTTTTCTTATTGCTCCTACCATTTCTGCTTTAACTCTTTATCTTTTTAAAAGTTCTTATTTTAATGTGGATCTGGATAGTTGTCTTATTTTGAAAAGGCTTACAGCAGTCCATATTAACTAATACTTTACTGCACCTACCTCTGGAATTCTAAGAATTCTTTACATTCTGTATTTTGAAACTGAAAAAGAAATTACACCATAATGATCAGAAAGTTTGAATCTTAGAAGCTTTGTAGAGATGGTTCTATTTTAATACTGTGATGTATATACTACATCAAAGACATTTTAGTTCACCTTCAGTAAATTTTTTAGTGTGTCCATAGTTAAAATTGAGTATATTCCCTTTGATTTCTGGTTTTTGGCATAGCCAGACATTCTCTCTGCTTTTTAAAAAAATTACTGAAGAAATTTTTGGGTTAGGGTTTCCCTAGTTTTTTCAGACCAGCAAGCTCCCTTTAAACAGGGAATGATGTCTTTTAAACTTTCAGTGGTGTGTCTCCATCTACTGGCAAAGAAGAAATATACACAAGGGTCTGTGATGATCTAAGAGATATTGGAGAAACCACATTATTAGGTAAGATGTAACTTAAATATTTAACCACTATACTGTAATATGGCCCACTTAAAGGTAGAAATCTGTAAAATAATGTTATACTCTTTTTAAAATTTGAGGTAAAATTTACATGACATTGAAATTTAACTATTTTTCAGTGAATACCTATTAAATGTCAGTTCCATAATATTATATTGTTTTTTGTCCTCTCCCTATGCCCCCTTTCTTTTTTTGTTAAGATAGGACAGATTCTTTATCTGAGTCAAGGCCAGATGAGACCTACTTTGTTGTTTTTGTAAGGTTGTTATGGTTGACTCATATATAATTTTAATTATACATATCATTTCTTTCATTTCAAAATAATTTAAAAGGTAGTACATATATCTTAATAATCTTCTGTAAATAGAGTTGGCAGACTTTTGGAGTAGAGGTCTGGCTGTAAAAATTTTAGGTTTTGTGGTCTTTGTTGCAGCACTTTTTCTGCCATTGTAACACGAAAGTAGTCATAAATTTAAAAAAAGCATGGCTGTATTCCAGTAAACTTAATTTACAAAAATAAGTAGAGGACTGGATTAAGCCAGTAGGCCATAGTTTGCTGATGCATGGTCTAATTATGAGATTATATACAGTAAATTTACATACTCGTTCTAAATGGAAGCAAGTAAACAAATGCTCATCAATATTTGTGTTATCATATATGGAAAATTTAAATTAGATCCACAGAAATCTGATTGTGAGCTTTCTTAGTTTTTACCCCCAGATCAGAGATTGAGGAAAGTTTGAAGTGGCCACTACTCAAATTTAAATATTGCCCAGCTAGCCAGGCCTGGTGGCACACGCCTGTAATCTCAGTACTGGGGAGGCTGAGGCAGGGGGATGACTGTGAGGCCAGCCTGGGCTCCAAAGTGAGTTCAAGGCCAGCCAGAAATGCATAGTGAGAACCCTGTCTCAAAAAGACCAAACAAACAAGCAACAACAAAAAAAACCCTAAAATCAAATATAGGCTGGGGATATAGTTCAGCAGCATAAGTGCCGTCCTGGCAAGCACAAGATCCTGAGTTTGATTCCAAGTACCAAAAAACAAACAAAAAAACCCAAATACATATTGCCTAACTTCATGATACATACTCTTTATTTGATTGATAAGTAGGAATAAACTTGATTGGTGAAAGTGTTAGAATTTTTGAGCAGGTAGATTATTGAAGTTTAAATTTTGTACACGTTTGAATTCCATTTTATTAGGGATTAAAAAATATAAAATATCCATCTCAAAAGTTAATGTACTAACACTACATGGAATAAACAGATTACAGTTTCTTGTATGCAGATACCGTTGTTTGAATGAAAAACTGACTTTAAAATAGGGTATGGCAACTCACAAAGGCAAAACAGATAGTTTTTCTTTGAATTGGTGTTTTACCTAGGTTTTTTCCTGAAAATTATTTTTAAGTAGTTATTTGGGGAAGCATTTATTCATAAAATGGTAAAAATGGAAAAACAAGTGCATAATCACTTCCAGTGCACATGTTTAATCTGTATATTTAGTTTATATTGACACATTTTCAGGAAATCCATCTCATGGTGTTACTCAGTTAAGAGGTCTCCACTGTATTTAGTTTCTGTTCCTGCAGATCCACCAATTCAAGACTGTAGGTCATCTCACTCCCTCTTCCATCCAGAAGATGACTTCTATCCACAAGCAGGACTGAATCAAAAGACATTTTTCACTTAGCTCTTGAGCTGAAACACCTCCTCAATGACCTTCCTCTATCTCCATCAAGAACTGGAGCTCAATTTTTTGAAGATGTAATAGAGCTACTCAGCCCAAACGTGGCTGTTTGAAGACAAAAAGAAGATACCTCATATGTTTCACCACAGTGCAGCCAAACGTAACTGTGTTGTCCAACTCCTCAATTCTGTAAAGTATGGCAGGGGAATCTGATTTTTTGATTGTTCACCAATAAGACTTTAGCCAGTCAGTGGCTTTCTGAAGATCAGTAAAATCAACAGACTTTGGGTCAGCTGTCCAGAAATCAGATTGTGGTAAGCACTCAAGGAGAGAGATAGGATCTTGTAGGGAGCTACTTATACAGGGTGCTTTGTTTTATTGGTAAAAGTTCCTTTTATGGGAAGAATTGGGGAGGGGGAGGTGGGTGGGATGCTCCATGGTTAGCAGAGTTCATCCTCTTCCTATTATTATAGTTTGTTTCTTGGAAATATTATAGCTTAGGATAATTTTTAATACCACAAAATGAGAATTAGAGGGTCAGTGATTTCTGTCTTTCTTATACACTTTCCTAGAAAAGTTAACTTTTTGCTCCATGAAGAAAATCATATTATTTTAGCGAAAAATTTTATAGTAAAAAGCTGATTTCATTCTGTATGTCCACAAATTCTGACACTACCAAGAAGCAATTGTAATGACTGAATTTCATCAAACATAATTTCGTTGTACAAAAGTAGTACGTATAAGTATGTTTGTGCCTTAAATATAATGTTTGGAGTCGTAGACATTTAGTATTGAGGATAAGAATTTAATTCGTATGGAATAGTATTTTTTTAAGAGCAGAATATACATCATTAATTTTTAGATTTAAAAAACAAAAGAAAGACTGATTTATAGTTCTGTCTGTCACACAAAAGAAGAAAATATATTTCATGAGGAAGTCTTGTCTTAAAACATGTCTTTGAAAATTAGGAGCAGTTCATTAAGAAAATATACTGTATGGAATATTCTTGCTGAATAGCCAAGGATACATTTAAAAGGTGGCAGTTGATTACTCAACTTATTAAATTGAAGGCTTCTGGCTGGGGATACAGCTCAGTGGCACAGCACCTGCCTGGCAAGTGCAAGGTTGTGAGTTCAATTCCCAGTACCAAAAGAAAAAAAATTTTGAAGGCTTCATTTTCTTTGAACCTTAGAGTTTGGTTTCAAAGATATTTTTGTGTCACTAAAATGGTTACTTTTTTGCCTTTGAATAACAAGATTATATTAATACACATCAGAAGGTTTCACTGTACTTAATAAGCATATGTGGAAATAAAATGTCCAGTTTTACTTGATTGAACTTCATTGAAAAGTTTTACTTCATTGAAAATTTTTAATATATCATCTATGTTAATAAATTAAAATTTATGCAACTTGGACTCTTAAACAGATTTCCCTCTATATCAACCCTTGGAGACAGAGTCTTATCTTGTACTCAACTTCGTAGCCCTAGCCTGGTCTCAAACTTGTGATCCTCCTGCTTTGCCTCCTAACTGCTAAGAGTACAGGCATGTGCCCTAGGCCTGACCCCTAAAAAAGAAAAAAACCCTTTCAAATGAAATCTGTTTAATAGAGTTAAAGTTTTACACAAATTTTGTTTTATTTTTATTGATTTTGTTGTTTTAGTATTAATCTATTCACCCCCAGATTCATGCACCTACAAATACTATCCCCACACCTATAATTAATCCCAGCATTCTGAAAGGTTAAGGCAAGAGGACTGTGAGTTTGAGCCTGGTCTGGGCAACCTAGCAAGACTCCCATCTCAAAGCTGGGGTTGTAGTTCAGTGGGAAGGCCCTGGATTAAAAGCACAAAATAAAAACAAACACCTGTCTGCTTCTTGCTGGAACTTTACGAAACCAAAATATAAGTGAAACAACTCAGTGGGCTATGAGGATGAAGCCTCTATGAGCCTACCTAACAATCTTACTTTCCTAGATGAGGTTTGGGTTTCGTCACTATGCTCTGACATTGATGTTAAGAAAATACTAAGTTAATTAAGTAAACTATCAATTAGGAGTCATTACTTTCCCTCTTCCAAAACAATAGATTACAGTGGTATCTCAGTGCATGAATTTTTGTTCTACAATTTTGGACTAGATAGCCACATTTCAGTTTGTGTGGGGAAGATGGCTATGGTCATGTTTGCCACCTGATGTAGAGTTTGCAAACAAAAACAAAATTTCGTCAAACACTTCAGTTTGTGAACTAAATTGTTTACAAACAGAAATGTTCATGAACCAAGGTACTGCTGTGTATCTATAGGACCTCTTGGAATTGAGGGTGTCCAGTTCTGCCCTGTAGAATTATACTCACTTTAGCTGTTCTCCTTACTGGTTACTTTGGGGTGGATAATAATAGTAGCTAACAGCCATTGGTACTTTGTACTAGGCACTCTTTGAATGCATTGTATGTAGTAACTTATTTCTCACAGTAGCACTGTGAGATAGGTACCATTATATCCCTTTCATAAATAAAGATGTCCAGAAGGGTTAATTGTCAGAGCCACTTGTATACCTATGTGTCTACCAGTTGCAAATAACATTTCATTTTCACAGTCTCTAGCCTTGTATGTTTGCTTTGCTTTAATTCTTTTTTGCTATTTAAATAATAGCACTCACTAATCATCTTTCTGTTTAAAGGAAAGGGCTTTCCCTTTGTAATGTAGGCTAGCGTTAGAATTGTTATGGTAGCCCATGCTAGCCTCAAACTCCTCCTTCTCCTCCTGCTCCAACTACGTGTTGCCCGTTCCCTGTGTGTTGTCTCTGACGTGTCCCTCTGCATGACTGAACCTATAGCCCTGTATATGCTGAAGCCTGCACGTCCTTGAATTTATCATTTTTAAGACCTATTGCTATTATATATCACTGAGTTCAAAAGATAGCAGAGAGTATCAGAGAGGTAGGTTTCTTTGTTAATGTTGGAACCATCTTGTCAGGACTTAAAATCAATTTAGAAATGCTTATAGAATCACATGTAAAATATTTTTTTCTAGGCTTTTGCATTCAGTTTGAAACTGCTTATCTTTCAGTAGGGTTTTCTCTTTTGGGTTTTAGATTGCTATGATATAGATCAAGGTTTGATTATACCAAATAGTCAGAAATTATTTAGTTGACTTTTAAGTTAAATGAACTTTACTACAATATTTATAATGAACTTGTAAATGAATTTATGGGGGCTGGGGATTTAGCTCAGCGGCATAAGCGCCTGCCTTGCAAGCAGGCAGTCGTGAGTTCGATCCCTGGTACCAATAAAAAAAAAAAAAAAGATAATGTAAATGAATTTATATATCAGGGCTACTTTCATTTAATCTAATTCTGTTAACCATTAGTGGCCTGTTATTACTGTTGATAAACATTTAGAAATTAGAAGCTGTTAGTCAAGTAATGCTAATGTACTATTAATGTAACATTTAAAAAATAATATATCCAGTATTTCATTTTTCTTTTGTTTGTTGAGACAGGGTCTCACTATGTAGTTCAGGCTGGCCTTGAACCTACTATGTAGCATAGACTAGCCTCAAGCTTGCTATGATCCTCGTGCCTCAGCCTCCTAAGTGCTGGAATTGTAAGCATGTACCACAAACCCAGCTCCCAGTGTTTCTGTGATATTTAAACTTCAGTAGCATAACAGGTTATACAAAACTAGCTTTTGTTAGTATTTTGCAGATATGAATCGATTTTTGCTTTTAAAATTTGGCATAAGGGGGCTGGGGATTTAGCTCAGTGGCTTAAGTGCTTGCCTGGTAAGCGCAAGGTCGTGAGTTCAATCCCCAGTACCAAAAAAAAAAAAAAAAATTTGGCATAAGGACTGAGGATCTGGCAGTAATAGTATGTATAATCGGTTTAATCCCTAGTACTTTAGGGGAAAAAAAGAAAGTTTGGCATAATGAACATGTTTGTATGTTCCTATCTTCTGGTAGTAGTCAGATTTGATTTTGTTTGGTTGGTTTGGTTTGGTGTCAGAAATTGAATTCAGGACCTTGTACTTGCCAGGCAGGCACTGCTGCCAAGCTGTATCCCCACCCCAGTTGTCCAATTTGTATTTGTACATCACAGTTGTTTCTTACTGCAGCAATAAGGCGTTTTTTTTTGTTGTTGTTTTTGTTTTGGTTTTTGGTTTTTAAAGGCAGGGTCTCACTATGTAGTTCAGGCTGGCCTTGAACTTCTGATTCTCCTGCCTCCCAAGTGCTGGGATTACAGGTGTACACCATCACACCCAACTAAGTCATTATTTAAAACTTACGATTTATTTTTCAAAATATATTTGGTTTATTGAGACCCAGGGATGGTGGCACATGCCTTTAATCCCAGCATGCAGGAGCCCGAGGCAGGAGAATTGCTGCAAGTTCAAGGTCAGCCTGAAGTACATAGACCATGTCTCAATAAATGAAAAAGAACAACAAAAATAACCCCAAAGTATATTTGGTTTATTGAGAAAAATTTTAAACTTTTTGTAATATAGATAGAATAGTTACTGTAGATTTGGGAGTAATACAGTGAATCTTTTAGTCTATTAGGACTGCGTAATTTAAAGTTGTAAGTTTGAAGGATGGTTGATAGAAAATGGGAAGTAAGCTGCTCAAGTCAAGAATCTTTTGAGAATAAGAAGAAAAATGGAGATAAAGGCATTGGTGGAATAAATTTTAAAGCATTCAGAGGTATGCTTATGTGTGCATCCATATGTTTATGACAACACAATGAGTAATGATAATCTCAAGAATTAAACTGTATTATACATGCCTTTGTTTATACTGGACATTATTTAATGCTTCTTGACTTGTATATATCTCTGCACAGACTTAATATATCAAATGACTTAAGGCTTTGCTGGTCTTCTATGTTCATCTCTGTGTTTCTGAGATTTGCCTTTGTATCACATGACAGAGCTCCATGTGATCCTAACTTCTAGACTATTCACTGTTACTTTGTTGTATCTTTCTATTTTTTTCTTTCTTTTTTTCTACTAACAACTTCAGTTTCTAATGAAACACCTTTATGTTAAAATAGTGAATCTAAGTGTAGGAACTGTTACAGTTTACAGTGATTCTTTCTGTTCTCATGGTATGGAAATACTCTTGGAATATGTTCTGTCATCTTTAGTGCCACCTTTCATCTCCAGTAAACATGTTTTTAAAGCAGCTTCAAATTTCAAGATGTACATTAGAGTTGTAGCTTAGTTTTAGAGCACTCATCTAGTGTGCATGAGCCCCTGGGTTTGATCTCCAGCTCTGCGGGGAGAGGGGAGAATAAGTAAGTATGTTATTTAAATATAGTAGAAGAATGCATAATTAAGTTACACCTTTGACCTGTACTGCAAGTCACCCTGGAAATTGAAAAATGGCACTTTTCTTGATGATAAGCACTGTATCAGTGAGTTAAGCCCCCAGCCTGAAAATGTCACTTTTGAACACTGTTCCACTTTTTATTCTTGGAAAATGCAGTTTAAATAAAACTTTTTCTGCAGTGGAAGTGTGTTATGGAGAAAGGAAACAAATTTCAAATTACAGAGGCTCTTATCTTAGTTTACTATACAGAACAAGTAATAAGGATAAATGCAGAATGATATTTTTCGTTGTTATAGATCTGTTCTTAAAAGATCTATAACATTTGTTTTTGCCAATGAAATGTAATATTACTAAAATATTGTTATTTGGCTTACCAAACAAAAGTTGTATGCTTGGTTTTCAATCAAGGCTGCAAACTCTAGCAAATATTTTAAGACATAACAACAGAATTGGTTAGGAGAGCAGCTATTGTTATTTTTTTATATCTCATCCTAGATGACATTGGGTACTAAGAATTTGATTATTTTTATTTGCTAGGAAAGGTTATAGGGCTCACTTTGTTTTTGATTTTTTGTGGAATTAAGATAAAATGCCTGACTAGTGAGAGTAAAAACAAGAAATCCGGACTGGGGATTTAGCTCAGTGGTATAAGCGCCTGCCTTGCAAGCACGCAGTCGTGAGTTCGATTCCCAGTAAAAAAAAAAGCAAGATATCCAGCCCAGATGAGGAGTTATATTAACAATGATAATCATTCAACATATGCCTTCTGTAAGTGTTCAGTTAATTCAGTAGTGTACTTATGTAGTTGTATCGATTTGCTTGTTTGTATTTGTCTGTATTGCCTAACTTCAGGCAGGTCTGTTTCACTTGATTTTCATCAGATGTCTGCTCTATATTTGGCATTGTCTTATGTCTCTTGGTCTTTGTAAATTATAAAGATTAGTAATACATTGTTCCTGCCTCTGAGTATGTTTTGCACACTTTCCCTGTTTTGCTCTAAAATATTTTTGGAAATGGGATTTTTGTCATAGGAACATTTTTATGTTGATGCCACAATTAAATGCTGCTAAACATAAATTTGATTTGTAGCTACCACGTCCCCCCCTTCCTTTGTTTTTTTTGGGGGGTACCGGGGATTGAACTCACGACCATGTGCTTGCAAGGCAGGCACTTGTGCCATTGAGCTAAATCTCTGACTCCTCCCCCTTTCTTTTAAATGAAAATCCATTGCATCTGGAAATACTTGTTATTCATAGTATCTGAAGTTAATAGTCTTTTAATGGAGTACAGAATTTTTCTTCTAATAAAATTTTATAGGATAATAATTTGCTGGGCGTGATGGTGCACTCTTGTAATCCCAGCACTCAGGAGGCTGAGGCAGGAGGATCATTGCAAGTTCGAGACCAGCCTGGGCTACAAAATGAGCCCAAGGCCAGCCTGAACTGCATAGTGAGACCCTGTCTCTAAAAGACAAAAAAAGAAGAAAAAAGAAAATGAATAATTTAAAGGGCCCAAAATCTTTGGTAAATAATTTTTGGTGGTTGCTCATAGCTTATTTCTGTGCTTTTTGAAAACTAGAGTCTATAACAGTAACAATATTAAAAGATAAGGGGCAATAAGATAATATAGAAGACAGTTCTTTGGGTATTGTAGCCTTGTCTGATGTTGATCAGTAAGTTTTGAGAACTGGTTTGACTGTTACATATTTTTATAATCTCAACACAATAGTGCTGATTTAGATGTTACATAAGAATTATTAAATGTAGAAGATTTCTGAAAAATTGTATTTAAACCCACCAATCCAGACTTTTTCTTCTTGAATATTTTTACCTTAATAGAAATTTAAAAGAAACCTATTCATAGCAGATGATTGTTGAAAGGAAATTCTGAGTATTTATTGAGGAAGGTCATCGAGACAGGTCAGCTAGAGGTGACACACAGACTACCTAATAATTGGATGGACACTACCTGGCTGGAAGATGGAGATGATTGGTGGATCAAAATCTCAGAGGGAAACTACCTACTGTGTTTAGTTTAAATGTTTATTAAAATGACAACAGTGAAGTATCATATGCTTTTATTTAACTATTAAAAGTGAAATGATCACTTGTGATTATTATTGCCATCCCAGTAAAAGATTGTTTTAAGTAACTTCTTATATGTGAAATTTGATTGGAGTGGTACTTAGTAAATATTTCTGTTTTTTAAAATACCAAGTTTTAAATTATACCCAAACTTAAAGCACACCATACCTTAAAATAACTGGTTTCCATTTTATGTTTATTTGCTAAAAATTGTCTTTATGTTTTTTCAGGTTTATGTGAGGTTAAGACCATTCTTCAGGGAATTCCTGGAGCGTATGTCTCAGATGTATGAGGTAAATGTGCTTAAGCTAATTATATGTATTTTTACTTTATTCCTATAATAGCCATATTTAGATCATGTATAATGATTACTTATTTTTCTCCTGAATTTTTAGATCATTCTTTTTACTGCTTCTAAGAAGGTATATGCAGACAAGTTACTGAACATACTAGACCCTAAAAAGCAACTGGTCAGGTAAATTTAATTAAGAAATAGTAGAAATGTCTGTCACATTGATTTATGAAATTATGACTCATAATTGAATTGAAATTATCATGATTCAGTTTTGGTTGACTGCATATATATTTACTGTTTTGGATGATAAAAATAAATGAATTTTTAAATCCCAATACTCTGTAAATAGCTCCTAATTCTATAATTGTATAAACAGACATTCTTTAAAGGATACAGAGATTAAATATATTTATTCTCTGTGACATCTGTATCATTTCTTCTGGAATTGGGTGGGGTGAAAATGTGTATATGGTGTTTTACCTCTTTATGTCTCTAAGATAATACATGTTATCTGACCTTTTGATGGAAATAAGTTTTTTTATTTTGTTTAATTTATTTGGGACAGAGTCTCGGTATATAGTTCAGGCCAGCCTTGAACTCCCTGATGTCACCTAGGCTGGCCTCAAACTCACCACAATCCTCTTGCCTCAGAATCCTGATTTCTGGGATTGTAGGCATGCACCACCATGCCTGGTTTATTTTGCTTTTTTAAAGCACAAATTTATCTTCCATGTGAAAGAAAATGTTACATGAATCTAACTGGAAATTAAAATGGTTGTAGTTGCTCAGGTTATCTTGGCTTAGTTCCTTGTATTTGCCCAGCAGATACAGTGTATTCTTTGTTATGCAGGAGTGCTTGGGTAATTTTAAAACTTTTTTTTTTTTTAATTGGTACAGGGGATCGAACTCACAACCTTGTGTTTGCAAGACAGGCGCTTATGTCGCTGAGCTAAATCCCCAGCCCCCAGAAGTAATTTTCAAAATGTTTAAAAATTGGGCCTGGGGATTTAGCTCAGTGGCATAAGCACCTGCCTTGCAAGCACGAGGTTGTGAGTTCGATCCTCTGTACCGATGAAAGAAAGAAAGAGAGAGAGGGAGGGAGGGAAGGAGGGAGGAAAGAAAAGAAAAGAAAAGAAAAGAAAAGAAGAAAAGAAAAAAGAAAGAAAAGAAAGAAAATTACTTCTGTTATTTCTTTCAATTGCAGTGAGACTTCGGTATAGAGTGCAGTAATCTTGCTGTGTATAACATGTTGGAGTTAGTCTGAATTTTTGACTAAGCAGAGAGCGATGGCACAAAAGGCTCATAAAGACTTTAATAGCTATGTATTAGTTTTCTTAAATACTTTCCCCCATAAATTGTCTTAGTGAAAAATCTTCAACTTTCTACTCCTAAGAACTTTTCCAGGGCTGGGGATTTAGCTCAGCAGCGTAAGTGCCTGCCTTGCTAGCACGTGGTTGTGAGTTCAATCCCCGGTACCAAAAAAAAAGTAACCTGTCTTAATAGAAAAAAAAAGTAATCTGTAGACATATAAACGTGCAATGGCTTTTTATTTTCTTTTTTTGGTGGTACTGAGGATTGAATCCAGGACCTTTGCACTGAGCTACAGCCTCAGCCCATTTCTTATTTCTTGTATTTTGAGACAGAGTCTCTAAATTGCCCAGTTTGGGTTTGAACTTGAAATCCTCCTGCCCCAGCCTTCCAGAGTGCTGGAATTACAGGCTTGTACCACTATGCCTGGCTGAGAAGTGGTATTTTCTGTTCATAAAAGTATATTGCAACTTATATTCACTTTTACCTGACTGTACAAGTGATTTGCTTTGACGACTTCCTTCATTCTAAAGATTTCTGTTCAGCGTGTCCAGTGTTCCAGGGAACAGTGGTGAGCAACACAAATGCTTCCCTCTTGGAGCTTTCATTTTACTGGGGAATAAGTCATAGTTATGGTATTATTTATTGTAAATTAACATACACTTTTAAAGCTAAATTTACACATTTGAGTGTTTAAATTTACCTAGCTGCAATTTTAAAAACAAGAAAAGCTTTTTGGACAGTAGATATGAATTCATTAAGAATACGGTAGGGAATTAATTTGTGGTAACAAGGTAGACTAGGCAGTTACTGCTGTATAATCTCTGCATCCCATGAATTGAAATGCAAATTTGTTGACATGGAAGAACTTCTGTTTCCTGACTAGAACAAAGTAGCCTTTTTTGTTAAACTTCAAACACATACTGTTGACTGTCAGATTCCTGAATAACAAGGCAGTTTTTAGTGTAATTAAATTAATTGCATTATCTACATACATAGTTGTCTGAGTGAATCTGCCACTATTGGCAAAGAGGTGTCTCAACAGTGACTTGTTTACATATTGTACCTCTAATTTCATCATATCTAAATGTTTATAGAAATAAAGTATTTAGGGCCGGGGATTTAGCTCAGTGGCTTAAGTGCCTGCCTGGCAAGTGTGAGGTCGTGAGTTCGATCCCCGGTACCAAAAAAAAAAAAGAAATAAAGTATTTACTATCATTTCTTTCAAAGTAGAACCATCTTTTCAGCCTTCAAGAAGAAGGAAAACATTTTTCCAATTAAAACTATTCCTTATAATAAAGGGAGAACTGTTTATGCATTTTCTCTGTATAAGTATTCCTTTTTGCTATTAACTATTGACTTTTTTTAAAAAAGTTGAGTTTGTATGTGTGGGGGAGGGATTAAGTTTTTCATTTATCTTTGTTGAGCGAGCTGTGACAGATTTTGTGGTTTAAAAAAATACCATCAGTGCCTACCTTGCAAGCACACGGTCGTGAGTTTGATCCCGGTACCAATTTAAAAAAAAAAAAAACTATCTTGAAACTGCATAATTTGGGCTGGGGATTTAGCTCAGCGGCATAAGTGCCTGCCTTGCAAGCAAGCAGTCGTGAGTTGGATCCCTGGTACCGATAAAAAGAAAAAGAAAAAAAACTGCATGATTTAAAAATACAAGTCTGAGTAATCTCTGCCTTCTGAAAAATTATTAGTTGAGGTAAGAAACATAAAAGACAGCTGGGCATGGCGGCCCATGCCTGTAATCCCAGCACTTGGGAGGCTGAGGCAGGAGGATCCTTGAGAGTTCAAGACCAGCCTGGGCTACAAAGTGAGCTCAAGGCCAGCCTGAACTGCATAGTGAGACCCTGTCTCAAAAAGACCCCCCCCCCAAAAAAAACATAGAAGACAAACTTCAAATTATTAAAGTATACATTGAATGGGTATATTTCAAGGCAACAAAAAAAAATCAGTCTTCAAAGACTAATATTTTGACTATAAATGGGAATTGCATTACTATAAGTATTGTAAATTATTTTGTCTAATTTCTAAAATTGGTGAAATGTCAGTTTACATCACTTTGAATTTAGATCTGAACACCATTTTAACCCATTTTTCACATTCATGTTTACATTAAATTAGAGGAAATGGGTGTTTAGGAAAAGTCAATGATGGAATGTTTGGTCTCAGCAGCACCTTTTCTCAGAAACTTCAAGGAAAATTTTTTTTAAAAATTTTTTTAATACAGCCAACACACAAAAAAACTTTCCTTCTTACATTTTCTATTCTGGCAAGTACAGAGCTAGGGAGGCTGTGTAGCCTACTGTTTAGAGCAAAGGTTTGGGAGCTAGGAGGATTGTGAGTTGCAGTTTGGAGCTAACTCTTAACTTACTGTGTGACCTTGGGCGAGTCACTTACCTCCTTGGGCCTCAGCCATCTGGAGAATTGGTTAAAAAGCAGGACCGGGGCCGGGGATATAGCTCAGTGGCACAGCGCCTGCCTGGTAAGCACAAGGTCCTGAGTTCGATTCCCAGTACCAAAAAAAAGAAAAGAAATGGCAGGACCTCACTGACAACCAGATGCTGCCTCTGACCTAAGTAAACTTTGCTGAGTGGGTAAATCACAAAAACTGACAATTTTAGTCCCCCTTTATAATTTAATATAACATTTTGAGTTAAACCCAAGTTCTTAAAGGCATGGTAATATTTGATTGTAGGTTTCAATAATTGCTAAGAATTTTTATAGTTACACTGTTGTTCAAAGCATAGGCCTAGTATTTGTATTTCAATTTCCTCTGTGAGAGAAAATAATAAGACTTACCCTGTAAAACCTGTGGTATATGTATGCATATACTATTTTTTGATATATAATAGTTCTTAGAAATTTTTTAGTAAATTCATTTTTATTTTTATATTTAGGCACCGGCTTTTTCGAGAACATTGTGTTTGTGTACAAGGAAATTATATAAAGGACTTAAATATCCTCGGAAGGGATCTTTCAAAAACCATAATAATTGACAACTCACCACAAGCCTTTGCATATCAGGTAGGAAGAGAGTTACTAAGTAAACTCAGATTGGAAAAAATGTGAAGACAAAACTGTCAAGATAGTATATCATTTAGTTATTCATTAGTAGTATGATTATAAACATGTTGAGAATTATAATTGGCTTATCTGTGTTGTAGTCTACTCAACATTCTAATATAATTTTTTAAACTATTGTGTCAGAATTTTGTACCTTTTTTAAAGTAGTTCTTTGAAATATAACTACAACTAAGGATGAACTGTCCTTGAAATATAATTTCTGAGATTTGATTCACAATAAGTCATTGCAGAATAGGGACTAGTGTATTAACTTTGTCCATAACTTTAAAAAGGGTAAGGGAATCTGTATGGTATTGAAATATGTTTAGTTTAGGTCCCTGTCTTGTGGTGGGGAGTGCTGGTCATTGATTTTAGGACTTTGTGTATGCTAAAATATGCTCTACCACTGAATTACATCCCCAGCCCTAGGTCCCTAGTTTTATTTAACTCACATTTAAAAATACTGTTTCTAAGACAGCTGGGTGCCTTGAAATGTACTTGCAGTCTCATCTGCTTGGGAGGTTGAGACAGGAGAATTGCTTGAACCCAAGAGTTTGAGAACAGCCTGGGCAAAATAGCCAGATTTCAAAACAAAACAAAAAAGCTTCATCTTGGTTGCTAGATAAAATCGAGTAATTTTACCATAGAGATACTATAAACCAAAATAGGGTTTATGTTTTTAGACTCTTCAATGACATACCATTGACTCAAGAATAGAACAGTGGGGCTGGAGATTTAGCTTAGCGGCATAAGCGCCTGCCTGGCAAGCACAAGCTCATGAGTTCAATCCCTGGTACCGATTAAAAAAAAAAAAAGAGCAGTTGTAGTTGGGCATTGTGACCTGCACCTATAGTCTCATCTGTTTGAGAGAGTGAGACAAGATCACTTGAGCCTAGGAATTCAAGTCCAGCGTGGGCAACACAGTGAAACCCCATTTCAAATAAATGGGACTCAGTCCTTGTGTTAAAAAAAAAATGGGGCTGGGGATTTAGCTCAGCGGCATAAGCGCCTGCTTTGCAAGTGCGAGGTCGTGAGTTCCATCCCCAGTACACACACACACACACACACACACACACACACACACACACACACACAGTATATGGTTTCTGATTGTATTCTCTGCCTTAGAGGAACAATGTCCTTTTATTTATAATACTTAGCACTATAGTCATAGTACTTATTTGTTGAATGAATAAAAGAATGCTTTTATTCATGGTTTTTCTAAAACTTGTTTCTGTGGAACTTTGTTTAATGTTACATTCTAACACTAGAAAATCAGTTCAGCTTTAGTTTATTCCTTAAGCATTTGTCTCTTGCAATATTGAGTTGTCAGCAAAAACTCTGGTAGCATTCCTTTTCAAAGGAACTTTCAGGTGATTGTTTGCTTAAATTTAGTGTTCCTTTTTAAACTTTTACACACAAAGCAAAATACAAGTAAAAAGAGAATTTAATTACTTATTTATCGTTTTAGCTTTCTAATGGAATCCCTATAGAAAGCTGGTTTATGGATAAAAATGACAATGAACTTCTAAAATTGATTCCATTTCTGGAAAAGCTTGTAGAACTGGTAAGTATACATTAGAATTTCTCTGTTGTGTTTTCATTAGCTCAGCTATATTAAAATCTGCTTTATGGATATTGATGTTTAAACTTAACTGATAGGAGATTAAGAAGAAGATTGAAAAAGATTATGAGGGTTTTTTTTGTTTTTAAACAATATACAGCAGAAATCAGACAGGCTCAATCTTACATTTAAACAGAAGATTTTTTATACTCTAATTACATACTAAACAGATAAAATGCTGTTTAGCATCCTTTCTAATAAAGTGTACAAACATAAATAGTACCAAGAATGCTTTTCAAGGATATCAGAAGAATTGGCTTGACTCTGATCTGTGAAACCAGAGGTACAGATAGCCCCATTGATCTAGGTTAGTCTCAAGAGAGTAGAAGATAGTTTTTACTTTCTCCCTTTTTGTAGTTGTTGAATGATAGGGATGGGCATGCGGCTTTCCAGAAAAACTGTTCAGTGATCCCCACAAGTGAAGGACCTCTGTGTGTGGTGAGGACAGAAGAGCCACCTACAGAGTGAGCTAGTAGTTTGAGATTCTTTGGGTGAGGGCATGTTGGCAGATCCTAGAGGCTAGTTGTGATTCAGATCAGAGGAGTCTTAAGTGCTTCTACCACCTATAGTCTCAGAGGTTCTGTTGCAGTGCTGAAGTGTGAGCTCAGCAGGGATGAGTAAGGAAAGTCTCCTTAAAGACACAGGTATCCCTGAGTATGCCTAAAATCTCAGCAGTCTGGGAAGCTGAGGCAGGAGAATCACAAATTCAACCCTAGCCTGGCCAATGTGGGCAGATGCTGTCTCAAAAAGTAAAAGGGCTGTGGATATGGCTTAGTGTGAAAGCCCTGGGATCAGTCCCCAGTACAGGATCCAGGAGTGTCAGACATGGACAGACAGTCATTTTTCAAGGAAAATTTATCAGTACTAAAATTGTCCCAAATGATGAGAACGATCTTTAATGCAAGGAAATAAAGAAGTGATGCATTAGAAAAGCAAATAGAAAGGCCAGGAACATTGGAAGACCAAGGACAGGAAAGGGGCTTTCCCCAGGTTTTGGCCAAGTATTTCTGAGCTGGAGGCAGATAATCTCATGCTACGTAAATCACGAGTGTCTCCTTGAGGTAGGAAGGGACCTCAGAGAAAATGTACTAACTTAGAGTTTCACCTGGGATCTTAAACCCTAGTGCTCACTGCCTACCAGTGGTCTTCATGAGTGTTTCTTAAATCCTAAATAATTGTGCTGATGACATATTCCTATGCAGTTATCCCTTGGTATCTGTTTTTGAAGTATTGATTCCATGATACTCTATTGATATCAAATCATCCCTAGATTACTTATAGTATAAATGGTGTGTAAATGGTATGTAAATAATTATTGGACTGTATGGTGTAGGGATTAATGACAAGGGAAGAAGTCTGTATATGTCCAGTACAAATGCAGTTTTTCCCCAGAATATTTTTAATTCAAAGGTGATTGAATCTATAGATGTGGAATCTATGGATATAGAAAGTAAAACAGTATATTTTCTCTGCAAAGTAAGAATATTATGAGGATAAAATCTTTGGAATTATGTGGCTTTTTAAAAAACTGTCTTTTTCCCACACAGAATGAAGATGTCCGACCTCACATCAGAGACAGATTTCGCTTGCATGATTTGCTGCCCCCAGATTAAAAGACTTATCAAAACACTGAAGGGGGAGAGAATGCAGGACCCTTTTGGACTATGACAAAAACATTGCCATTACTGTTGAAATTTTGCATTTTTGTACCCTGTCTTGCTTTTCTTATCTTTGGTGCCCAATAATAATCAAGGGTTACAGAAAGAGACTTTATCTCAGATTGCATACATACCGTAGGTAGGCTAAAACAGAAGAGTCTTTAGAACTAGTGCAACTCCAGTGAAATTTTTTTATGTACAGGACATCTGCAGTTTATAAAGAATTCTGTTTCTGCCACCAGCAGTTTGACCTGTAGTTACACAGGATTTTATGATAATAACAGAGATGAAAATGGACTTTTATTTTCTCTCTGTTTGGTGCTCTAAGTGGGTTTGTAGCCACTTTTCTGTTACTTTACAATTCTCATTTCAACAGGAATGGCCAGTAAAAGTTGTTTTATTTTTCCTGTTAAGGTTTATAACCTTTTTACATTTTTGACCTGTATTAGATTAGAATTTCATTATGCATTCCTTTTAGTTGAGGCGCTTCATAGTTTTCTGGAAATAGTCAATTTTTAGTTTTTTATTATACGTTTGAATGGCCGTTTTCCTGCTTTGTCTGCCTGCATATTGTATATTTGTTTTAAAATATTCTCTACTTTTAGTCCATGTAAGTTTCATTTAGAAAGACATGCATTTATATTTTGTTTCTGTAATATTCTTCTACTGTAGGTGAAATCTTTTCAAAAATCAAGAGACTGGGTAGATAAGAATATATGAATGACTAATATTCAAAAGATTTAAACCATTGTGATGGTGTGTATTTCCAAATGGTAATATCTTGCAATGGCACACAGATTTAATGGATAAAGGTATACCTCAGACTTCATTGTGCTCACCAATCTTTGAGGAGAATGAGTTTAGTCACCTGTTGGGCTTGATTTAGGTATTGCTGCCTTTGGTTTTCTCCAGGAATGAAGTATTCAGCACAGTGATTCAGTATTTTTACTTTGCATGGGCTGGTAGTATGTACCTCTGTTACGCTGTCAGTTACAATCAATTTAAAACTCTGTGTAACAGCTTGGTACCTAACAGTAGCTATGCATAATCCTGTGGCACAGTACCCTTCCAAGCCACCAATGCAGTTAATGTGCTCTCGTAGTGGTTTTCTATGCTATATGAAAATGGTCTTCAAGCCTTGGTTCTCTAATGCAGCTACCACAAGAGGTCGATATTTTTATAGTGGCGTGTAATCTTTTTGGGAGGCTTTTTATGGAAGGTAGAATTTGTAAAAGTATGCTTTGCCTCTCAACTGCATTAACATGCCACAGGCTCAGACTGTTTTTGTGTAAAGGATGTCAAAGAACGGCACTTTTTCTAAAGAGAAGTTTGATATTTTGTATGCTTGTTAAGAAAGTACAGTATTGGAAATTAAAGGTGGACAACTGATAATTAAGGAGTATGTCAGTTAATTTTTTATGTATATTACCTGTTTACTTGTACAACTTATTGTACAAATTACATGCAGCTTCATTTTCAAATGAATCCTTAAAATAAGGAAATCTTTTTAGGAAAACATTTAATTTTTGTATTTTTGATTTTAAAGGCATGAGTTATGTCAGTTTTCAGTGTATTAATGACGATTTTAACTTTTCATCAGGTTGAGTGTTTTCTTACTATATTATCTGTTGTGTATGTAGTTAGCATATTGTGTCACTGAACTGTTTAAAGATCTAGCATGTAGAACAAGCCTGTTTTGTGGAAAATCCTTATTCATTAAAAAATAATCGTGGCAGATTTTCTGCAAAAAAAAAAAGCAAAAGCATTTGCAACTCAGAAACTGATTTTTTTTTTTTTAATTTAAAGAAAGGTATTTTGCTTGCAGGAAAAAATACTACAGATTCATTTTAATGAGAATCTTTGAAATGTATTTATCTTTAGGGCATCTGGGCATCTTTATGCTGTTTGTCTGTCTTTCTTGAAATAAAATGTACATACGTTACCTTTACATATGCTCTTGCTCAAAATTGTGAACCTAGTTACATTTACTCCTTGTTCCCTTCCTTTTTATGCTCAAACAGCAAAACCTATGATCTGAACTTTCAGCATGCATCATATTTGCTGAAAGTTTTCCTGATTAAGTAAGAGTCTCAAAGGGCCTTCCCATAACTTACAGGGAAATGTAAACACCTAATACCTTGTGCCACTTAAACAATAAAAAGGCAACTTTTAAATTTAATCATCTTTTGTGCCAAAAAAATTATTCATCTTTTCTAAATGGTAAAGTTGTTTTCAGCCCCATACCAAGAGAATTCCTTTAAGTAGATGAATCAAGCATAACAAGGTTCTGTAAAGAAAAAAAAAAGAAAACTTTATATAACCTGAGAAAATTCTTGAAACTAAATTAATATTGTATATTTTTCCCATTACTTTATTTGAGAAATTTTTAAATTGTTAATTTAATAATAAATTATAAAGAGAAAGTTTAGTCAGCTTCCTTCTATGTTTTATCTTCCCATTTCCTCTTTTATCTTTTGATAGGTGTTGAACACTTCCATTTAATCGGAGGTGTATATTTTTTTTAATTGATGTGCCCAGCCCATCATCTCACACAGGAAACATGAAGTCTTAAAAAACTAACTGTAGTAAATGTAGGAGAGGTGGATCCATGATGAGACACAGCAAGTTACCTGTATACACATTACAACTCTGAAGGACATACCTTGTGCTATGTCCAGTGATAAATGTCTGGCTTTTAAGACATTCTTTTAAATGTTTGTATTGTTGTTAGAAAGGATGTTTTAATCAGTTTTTTAATTTCATGTAATACATGTAGCCCTAGATTTATCACCATATTTCTCCTTGAGTCCTAAAATAGAACTGATGAGACTTCCTAACCATAAATTGTTTTATATTAGCTAGTATGTATATTTATTTACCCAATGGCTTTATCTGTTTCCCAAAATTAATTTGGGATTTGTTGAAAGTATTGTGTAACATCTATAAATGGCTATTTTCTGATAACTGTCAGTGAAATGGATGTGTACATTGTTTTTTAATATATATATACCTATATATATATATATATATTTCTCTGGGATTTTTTTTTGTGTTTTTTTAGGGTTAACATAGAATTTTTTTTTAAGTTATCATTGGCCAATGACTTTTTCAGCTAGATATTTCATTCAGCGTTCTAAAGAAGTTTGTTTCTCATTGTTTTGTTGTCGACTTGCCTGAAAAAGAGACTTCATCTCATCATTGAAGAAGAGCATTTCATTGTTACTACAAATCTTTCCAGCAAGCACAGAATTCTTCATAAAGACCAGGTCTCTTCCACATCTGAGTCAGTACATAAAATCTGAAATGTAAAGGACACTGAAGTCTTCATTTATTTGTACTAATATGATGGTGTTATATACTACATCATTAGCTAGTTAAGTTTTTCTGACCTGACTTCTCTGTCTTCCTAGATATTTATTTGTTATCTTTTAATCTCCTGTACCTAAATTAGTTAATAGTTACCCACTGAATAACTATGCCAAGCAACTAGGAAAGAATGTTTTGATTTCCCCTTATAGGGGAAGAGTGGACTGGGAACAAAAATGTATGGGCCAGAAGGCCTTGGGTTGTCATTCACTCATTTTCTTATTCCTCTCATGAGCTGTATTTGAGTATAGTATTTTTTAGTGCTGATGTAATTGATTATGTCATTACTTTTCATGCCTTCTTTTGAGTTGAAAGCTTGCTAGGAATTTGTACAAAATTCATTAATACAATGTTTAGAATAACAAACACAGTACTCTATCTTATACTTAAATGCTACTCAAATTATTATTGGAGTCCAAGTCTCACTAAGTAGTACATATTTTTATAAAATGTTTCTCTGTCTCTTGAAATTAATTGCTGAGAGGCAAGAGTTCTTTAGGATTTACCACATTTTAAGATCTTTTTTTTTAAAGGGGGGATAAGCATAACAAGTTTATGCTAGTTAAGAATTTTGATACTAGAATGCTAAGATACATCAGTGGTTCCCAAACTTGTTTATTAGAATTACTCTGAAAAGCTTTTAAGGTACAGATTCCTGAAACCTACCATTAGAAAATCTTCATTATGTCTAGAGTGGGGACCTGAGTGTTCTGTGTGAAAACAGAGCTTTTGCTGGTGATACTAATAGTCTGGTTGGGGAAATGATGTTTTAGTAATGTCAGTGGTTTGATAGTAAGCAAAAAAAAAAATTTACCAGACCCCTCTCTGGTAGTTATTTCCCCCCTTTTATTTCTTTTTTTAAAAACTGGGACCAGATTCCACCAAATTTAAGATACATGGAGGAATAATAAGCTTGAGACTACTGCTCATTATCATTTTTGTCTTTCATACTTTTTTAAAAGTTTGCATTTCTAGGACTTGGATAGTTGATCATAAATATACAGCTGAAGGACATGTCCCTGAATGAGACCATTTATATATATATATATATATATACACACGCACACACACACACATATAAACTGTAAAATATTTCACTATTTTTTTATTTCATGAATCTTTGTAGAAATAAGCAATGAAATATTACTTTCCTTTTTTGAAATGGGATTTTTCAAGGGAGTGTCCTTTGGCATTAAGGTAGGAGGGGAATCTTATAAATTCTCTCTACCTGTTTCCACATGAATCAGTATAAAGTTGCGGACATTTAAAAATCTCAGTTTAATTTCTACTTATTTACTATGCAGAGTAGCCGTGAACAAGTAATGTAGATTTAGTTTTCTCATCTTCAAATGCCCTGATCACCCTACCTCACAGGGTTGTTGTGAGGATAAATAAAACTTTTATGGAAGCACTTTTCTTTGATGATATTTATCAGCCATCAGAAACAATATAATTTCTAACAACTTACATTTGTATAGTGTTTCTTTTTTTGTTCACAAGTTCACACTTTTTTCACATCTAATCTTCGAGATAGTCTTGTATGAACTATATAGTGTGGGGTCAGACAGAAAAAACCAGTTTAAAAAAAAAAATTTAAAAAAGGTCAGGGCTGTGACCCGAGACCACGCAGCTATTCTGAGACTTGACACTAACACACTATTTTCCTGTGCTTTGACATTCCTTTTGGTTTTTTAGACGGGGTATCACTGCAGTTCAGTCTCACCTACAACCTTTGGTAAACCTCCGGCCTTAGCTTCCTGAGTGCTGAGATTACAAGTATGCCATCTTGAAATAATTTTGTGATCATGTTTGTACACGAGTAAAAGGCTTTCTCAAGTTTGTAAATCAGTTTACATCACAAAGTATTATACAAAGGATGTAAAATGGCATAAGGGAGGCCTACAGGGACGATCCAGTTTTAAAACTGGGAGTAAATTCCAGCTTCTATGTGTACCGGTTTATTTTATAGACAAAGGAAATTGACCTAGAAAAGTGTTTCCAAGATGATAGAGCTTGGCCTAGAATCCATGGCCCTATTAGCCAAGATGGAATACTCAAGGAGGCCAACGTGAATAAAAGGTTGGTTTTGTAAAATAAAAGGGCCAAGGCACAAGTGCCTGCTTGGCAAGCGCAAGGTCCTGGGTTCAATTCCCATACCAAAGAAAACAAAAATGCAAATAAGATGGCAAGACTCTGGTTATACTTAGCTGAGATGAACAATTCATACTGATATGAAGGCCAACTTGAGCCAGTGTAACCAGGTATAAAACAGCACCCTGATCTCTCTGATGAATCAACTGCCCTAAGCTCAAAGAAAATGGGTAATACAGAGTTTACACATCACTCCGATGATTGCAACAACTGACTTGGGAGTATGATTAGTGAAAGCATAAGTCAAAGAGTCAAAAGATCTGAATTAGGCTGGGGATTTAGCTCAGTGGCTTAAGCGCCTGCCTGGCAAGCGCGAGGTCGTGAGTTCGATCCCCGGTACAAAAAAAAAAATCTGAATTAAGTCCTTGAGAACTCAGCCATTTACTAAAAGAAGTAATTGTTGCCTGCATTTCAGTGCCTCTAAAATAGATGCACTAAGATTACCTTTCAGAATTACAGAAATGAGACGGCATGTTGTAAACTGTTAAGCAATATATGAATAGCCAGAGTGGATGTGTGCATAGTCTTCTGAAGGATGGTAATGTAAAACATGGAGTGTTAGTTTGTATCTAGATGTACTTCCCCCCAAAACAATAGAAACCCTTAATACATTCATAGGTGGGGTTTTTGGAAGATTATCTGATCATGGAGGTGTAGTCATCACTGTATTGAAGCATTCATAGCTAAGTGATTTTGGGAGGTGGAGCCTGGTTGAAGGAGGTGGGTTACTGACTGCATGGTCTAGAGGGCTATTTCCCTCTCCTCTATTTCCCAGCTACTGTGTCATGAGCCACTTTACCTGGGCCATGCCATTCTGCAATGGAGCCAGCCAACTAGGGACTGAAATGTGAGTCAAAATAATCCTCTCTACAAAAATAGTAATAATAATAATAAACCTCTCTAAATTGTAGGTATTGAGTATTGCATCTTCTCAGCAATAAGAAAGATGGTTTGGGGACATGCTTGAAAATGCTGTGTGTACAATAGGATAAGAGTATTAGGCATCTTAAGATACAGCAGTGTTGTATGCAAAAGCAAATGAAAACTAAGTGGTAATGGAGAGGGTACCTAGACCTGTTGAAATAGTAGCATTAAAGAGAAAATTGGTGATAAATTGAAGAGCCATGAATGGCTTTAATAGCTGGGTGTGGTGGCTTATACTTGTAATCTCCACACTTGGGAGGCTGAAGCAGAAGGATCACCAAGAGTTCACAGCCAGTCTAAACTACATGGTGAGACCCTGTCTTAAAAACAAAACAAAACAAAACCAAACCTGTGATAAGTATTTGTGCTAGCAAGTGCAGGTTACATGAGATTTGCCAAGTTAATAAGTCTTTTAGTAATAGATAAATGAACTAGAGTTTATAGTGATTGCCATAAACACTTTAACATTGGGTGGATGTTTGACAGTATTTGTTGAAGGTAGTTATGAGTAGCTTTCATAATGATAGTGAAATCATTTTGATAATACTACTTTGGGTTGGGGGGGTGTAGCTCAGTGGAGCATTGCCTGGTATGCACAAGGTCCTGAGTTCAGTCAAGGGAGGCACAGGAGAGGTTACACTGGCCCTTTCCAGTACTTGCCACCACGACCCACCTCCTCCGACCATGATGTCATTTAGCTATGAACTCATCACTGGACTGATCCACTGATAACTACCACACTCCTAGTACTGCCCCCCAAAAAAAAACAACAAGCAAAAGCAAAACCTACCTTATTAGCACGTGGTGGTCACTACTAAGCCAAACTCTGAATAACAAAAAAAAGCAAAACTGCCCCTGCTGTTAAGTTTACAATCGAGAAGAAGGAAAAGGATCATGAAGAATGGCTTGAGAGAACTAATGTTTAAGTAGAGATCCTTAGACTACTTGAAAAACCAGACAGACTTGGGAAGAGAGGTTTAAGCAGAGGAGTAAGATTCATTTGAAGACCACTTTGGTTGCCATATAGGATACAGAGTAGGTTGGTGGGAGACCAGTTACAAGTTTTATACCTCTCCATGCAAATTATCCCCTTTTCTAATACAATCAATGGTTAATACATTCAGTTTTAGTGTCAAAGTGGATGGTCAAAGCCTGTTTACAAGTAAAACTTGCTCTTCAGTCTGTACCTATTTCATACGAGGTTTTGAGTTTGATGCTTAAATAATGAACTTCCTAAAAGGAGCCCTGAGCACCTTGGCTTTCTTTCTGCTATCACCTAGTCTCATTAACCTTTAATAATGAAATACCTTGAGAACAGGCTTTTTTAGTTTTTGTTTTTTGCACTGTCAGGGATCAAATTCAAGACTTCATGCATGCTAGACATATGCTCTACCACTAGCTCCATCCTTACCCTTAGAATAAAAGTTTTAATGTTAATTTGTTCCATATTTTCTCATCTATTCCACTAATTTGAAAAATAGGAAGACAGTCCATCCTGTGTATCTGTAGGTCCCACATCTATGGATTCAACTGTCAATTGAAAGAAAAAGTGCTAGACATGGTGGAGCATTCCTGTAATCCCAGTGCTTAGGAGGCTATGGCAGGAGGATTGCTGTTTGAGGCCAGCCTGGGCTACATAGTAGGACTGGAACCAGCAAAGGCTACGTAGCAAGTTCAAGGACATCCTGCACTACACAGTGAGACCCTGTCTCAAAAATAAATATTGTCTTTAAAAAATGCACCTATAGGGCTGGGGATTTAGCTCAGTGGCTTAAGTGCCTGCTTTGCAAGTGCGAGGTTGTGAGTTCGATCCCTGGTACCAAAAAAAAAACAAAACAAAACAAAACAAAAAAAACGCACCTATATTGAAGATGTATTAACTGTCTGTAGTCCCTAAACAACATAGTATACTTACACATATTTTCCTTGTATTAGGTACTCTAAGTATAATCTAGATATGATTTAAAGTATATAAAAGAATGTAGACTATACATAAATACTATGTCAGCTGGGTGTAGTGGTGCATGCCTGTAGTCCTAGCACTTGGGAGGCTCAGGCAAAAGGATGGCTGCAAGTTCAAGGCCAGCCTGGGCTACATAGTGAGACGCTGTCTCAAAAAACAAAAACAAGCACTTGCCTGGCAAGCATGAGGTCCTGAGTTTGATCCCCAGTACCGAAAAAAAAAAAAAGAACAAAAACAAAGGGGCCAGGGATATAGCTCAGCTGCACAAGTGCCTGCCTGGCAAGCATGAGGTTGTGAGTTTGATCCCTGATACAAAACAAAAAACAAAACACTATGTCATTTTATATAAGGGACTTGACCATCTGCAGATTTTGGTATCAATGGGGTATACGTATGTTGAACCCCAGCAAAGGGATGACCACACTACTATTTGTGATTATAGGACTACCCTAGAGATTAGAATAAGTAACAAGTTAATCAAGGCCTAGTACATACATCTAGACACTTGTTTCCCTGCTTCATTTGAAAAAGCAATATGCCTAATACTATGGATTCTCAATTTCCACATGCAGGATATACTTTCCTTAGCCCATATATTTTCCTTAGCGTCTTCAATCCCCTCAACTCAATTTTTCTTTTTTTTTTTTGTGCCAGGGACCGAATTTGCGACAACCCATTTTTAATTGTATTGGCTTAACAGTGTAAAGTTAATATGGCAAGGCCTTCAAATCACTTAATTCAAGGATATAGCTCAGCAGCACAAGCACCTGCCTGGCAAGTGCAAGGTCCTGAGTTTGATCTTCAGTATTAAAAAAAAATTCACTTTGTAGATAATAGGCACTGAATAATCATCTATTTATATCTTTTTTCCTTTTTTTTTTTATACTGGGGATCAAACTCATGACCTTGCACTTGCCAGGCAGGCACTTATGCCACTGAGCTAAATCCCCAGCCCCCTCATCTGTTTAATAAATAAAGGAATGGATGGGCCCACATTTCAAAGTTTGGACTTATAAGTGCAAAAATTAGATTCCGTGCATCCAGAATTGAGATGCAGGACAACTGGTTCACACTAAGCAAATCACAATACACTAATTTTAAAGCCAGATTTCAATTCTGCTCATTTACTGTCAGCAGTAAACTCAAACTAAATTATAATCAGATGCCTGTTGTGTTAGAACCACAATCTGTCTACTGAAAGAGAATGGTAGCTAGTGTTAAGTCAACAGGATGCTCTCATCTCTTGTAGGTAAATATCTGGTCTACAGATTATGGGCTTGATGTATATGATAGCAACAGAGCCATGCATAAGGCCCTGGGTTCCTCTTGTGGCACAAAGAATGCAAGAGAATCTATAGATCAGTTTACGTTTTCCTTTGGAGACCTTTGGTCTTTTTGAGACAGGGTTTCACTATGCAATTTGGTACTTTGAACTCATTTTGTGGTCCAGGATGGCCTTGAATTCACAGGGATCCTCCTGCCTCAGGCTCCAGAGTGCTGGGATTATAGGCAAGCATGGCCAGGCCTAAATTTTGTTCTTTGGCTGCCTTCCTTGTATTTCTTTTTGTTAACTTTGTTTTTGGCAGGGAGTACCAGAAATCGAACTCAGGACCTTGTGTTGCCAGGCCTGTTGCCAGGTGCTGTGCCACTGAGCTATATCCCTGGCCCTAAAATCTTAAGAAGATATGTTGTCTTAAACAATCTTTGGCCAGGTTAATACAAATAACCACATTATCACATTAGAAAAATAAAATTGTTGCTTTCCTGAGGTTCTACCTCGGGGTAAATGGATGTGACAAAAACCACTCATTATTTCTCAGTTCAGATTACCATACAGCGAAGCTTACTAGTAATAATGAGGTTTGTTGCTTTGTGCTGTATTTGTTTTCCTTGAAATTATTTTTCATGAAGAGAAACAGTGACCTCGTGGACAAATTTTTCTTGGAAAACCAGTTTTGCATAGAAACTATGTGGTCAATCTACAGTTACTCTGTCTACTGTGAAACCAGACTTAAGAATAGCAAAGTATTACCCTTTCAGGACTTAGTTTAGTTTATTTTATGGTTTTTTTTTTTTTTTTGGTACCAGGGATTGAACTCATAACCTTGCACTTACCAGGCAGGCACTTGTGCCACTGAGCTAAATCCCTGGCCTGATTTATTTTATTTTATATTATTTTATTATTTTATTTTATTTTATATTATTTTATTTTATTTTATTTTATTTTATTTTAATTTTATTTTTTGAGACAGGTTCTTGGGGCCGGGGATTTAGCTCAGTGGCTTAAGCGCCTGCCTGGCAAGCTCGAGGTCGTGAGTTTGATTCCCGGTACCAAAAA
>PVJX010010965.1:0-55164 GCA_004027295.1 Dolichotis patagonum | reverse complement strand
TGCTGTCCTGAGAGGTTAGTACGGCAAAGATTTAGATATGAAGAGTGATTGTCTGTTCTGCTGAAAATCAACAGCACAGTTACCTTACCTCCTGCCAGTGTGAATCTTGTTAAGTAGGATTCAGCTATTGTTTTTATACCAAACGTTTGGTTTTTAGTTCATTTGCATAGGTGGTGATACTAGGAAAAATTAATGGAGCACTGAGTCTTAGACTGGCTGTGTAAAGACGGTTTGTTACCATTTTTTGTTGGTGAATATTGTAGCTAACTTACACGTAATGTGAATATGGAATAGAAAACATTGAAAAGTAACCTTTTCTTAGAACTTAGGTATAATAACATTAAAGTTGTCTTGTAAGACCATTTGTGACTGTGAGTGGTATTATATTCTCTGCTTATTTTGTCCTGTAAAGAAGGAATTCGTAAGGAAATCCTGAAAGATTTTTGATACTATAGTAACTTTGAATTAAAGATATGTTTTCAAAATTACAAACTGAAAATAGTCTCATTGGTTCCAAACAACAACTTTTACCCAGTCGAGGCATATTGATTAAAGTATTCCATTGAGGTTTATACACAATTTTATAGCAGTTTTATTAAGACATAATTCATGTAACTTAAAATCTGCCTATTAAAATGCACAAGTCATTGGTTAATGTAGTCAAGAGTTACACAGACATCATTGTAGTTAATTCTGGAACATTCTCATCATTCCCAAAGAAATCTGTGCTCCACCCCACTTACTGCACTCTCCTATTTATCTGACTTTTATACTTCTGTCCTTATTTATTGTTTTCATGTATAAGCATGTATATTTTATGGATAAACCAAAGGATTGGTTTGCCAAGCGCTTTTTCTGTGCCAGCCGCTGTGCTGAACATGCTTACCAAGTAACGCTTTTCTTGAACTGTCAGAACAAAACCTTCAGTGGGCTCCGTATCATTATCTGTATGTCAGTAACAGAGCCCAGAAGAGCGTTCACCTGTGCCAGGTCTGAATTTGCACTCACTGCAGTGGGTCTTCCCGAACCTTCCTCTTCACTCTCCACGGGTCTGGATTACTGTCCACACCACTTAGAAGTTCCTGTGTATTTTTCGCAGTGCTCCGTGGAAAGAGGGAGGAAAATGCGACACAGTGACTGGGCCTTTGGTGTAAGCATGCAGTACAAATTTCTCCATAGTCCTAGCATCATAGTTGTACCTGAGTCATCTTCAACTAGTTCAGTATGACAAGCCTTACCTTTTAGCCCCACTAGACTGAGGCCCATCTGTTTTGTTTCCTGTTGAACCGTGGCCCCTGACGTACAGCAAGTGTACCATGCATATTTGTTGACTGCTGGGTAAATGCGTGGTCACTGTACCTGTTTAAATTTGAGTAGTTCTGCTTTCTAGCACGAATATATTGCCTATAAATTAAGTTTGGTAGACAATCAAAAATAGTTCTACAAATCTAGTTTGTCTTTGGTTTTTTAACCTAGTATAAAGTCAGATTGTATTTTTATTATTTCAACTCTGACAGTGCTATTACCAGATTAATCAGAACAAAAAGAAACAAAATATTTGGCATGTTTTCCTCATTAAATCATTCATACTTTGTGATTATAAAAGGAACACATGGCTACTTTAGGACATTTGAGAAGATAAGTAGAAATGTAGAAGGAAAACAATCTATAATCTCATTTATAAGACCATTTCTATGTTAATTAACTTTCTTAGCTTTTTAAGCTCGTTAGTTGTAGGTATAGGGTTATACTGGACATGACTGGGACACCCTTGATCTTGCATGACTGACTGCACGTATAGCACAGTGCCCGCACAGCGCATCCACGGTGTCACATGCACTGCGATTTATTCTTTCTTGAAGCTGAGTAATGTCCCACTGCGTGTATAACCTCATTTTCTTTACTCACTTATACGTTAAGAGATACTTTGGTTGCTTCTATATCTTAGTTGCAGATCTACCACTTTGAGATCCTGATTTTACTACTTTTGGGTAAATATCCAGAAATAGGATTACTTTTATTTTATTGTCATCATTATTATTGTCATTATTATTGTTTTTGATAATAGCTATCCCACCAGGCATGAGGTATTACCCATTGTAGTTGTAAATTTCATTTCCCCGATGGTTGGATGTGTTAAACATCTTTTCACATACTTGTGCGTTTGTATTTCCTCTTTGGAAGCTGATTGTTCACCTTTCTTTGCCTCATAGGTAAAAATTTGGGTGGCTGTTTTTTCTTTTTGCTACTGCTTTGAAGGAGTTCTTTATATATTTTGGATACTAACCTCTTCTGAGATACAGGATCTCCACATACTTTCTCTTATTCTTTAGGTTGTATCTTAGTTACTTTCTTGTCACTGAGACACAATACCCAACACCCACAAATTAAGTGAAGAAAGTTTTATTTTGGCTCACAGTGTGTGGACGTTTTAGCCAGCAGTCCTCCGGCTCCACGGTAGGGTGGCATGGCAGAGGGACGTGGCTGAGGAGGGTTGCCTATGGCATGGCAGACAGGTACAGAGAGAGTGATCAGGGGAAGAGGAAAAGCAATCCACCCTTCCAGGCCACTTCCCCAGCACCCCCCCTTCCTCCAACCAGGCTTCACCCCCCCATCTCTTTAGCTACAAACTCGTCAGGAGACGCAGCCACTGAGTAACCACGGCCCTGTGACCCCATGGCTTCCCCAGAATCCCGCTTCTGAGCCCCTGAGACTCAGGAGGGACACCCAGAGAGAAACCCTGGCAGGTTGCCTTTTCCCACTGTGAATGCTGCTTTACTCCTGAGAACCTTTTTAGTTTTATGCAGTTGTACTTCACTGTTTTTGCTTTTGTTGCCTGTGTCTTAGATTTTATATAAGCGTTTACAAAACAGTTGATCTCATTCTGTGAATGTATTTTTTTTTCTTAAAGACTTTAGTTTTTAGAGTACTTTTAGGTTCTCAAAAAGCTGAACAGAAGGTACAGAAATTCCCCACGTAGCCCTTGTCCTTACGTCCCCACTGGAGTGCATAGGCAGCAGGGCTGACGAGCTGTACCGACACAGCATCATCACCGAAGCCCGTGGTCATGCCAGGGTTCATCCTGGTACGGTGCCTGGGTTGGACCAATGCACAGCAGCACATACAGTACAAAACAGTGTGTTTTTACTTTCCAAAAAATCACTGTGCTCTCCCTGGCACCCTTCCCTGTGGCCATCACTGAAGTTTTTACTCTGATTTTGTCTTTTCTAGAATGTCAAAGAGTTGAATGTCATAGAGTTGAAATCACACAATACGTTGTTTTTCAGCTATGCCTTTCAGATTCGCATTTAAGTTTGCTTCATGCTTTTTCATGAGTTTGTTGTTCATTTCTTTTGGCCACTAATATTCAGTTGAATGTATTACAGTTAACATGTTCATTCACCTACTGAACACATTGTGGTCGCTTCCAAGTTTGACAATTAAAACTGCTTTAAACAAAGATTCCTTCAGCTGAATGCCAGGGAGTAGTTTCTGGATCAGAGTGTGACAGTCTGTTTTACAGGACATTTCCAACTGTCCACGCAAACCCACCAGTCACGAGTGAGACCCTTTCGCTCCACACCTTGGCAGCATTTGTGGGCCGTGCTGGTGATCGTCAGTGGCGTCTCACTGCCCTAGCGAGAGTTTGCCTGTGACGGTGATGTGGACAGAGCCTCTTTCCTGCCCTCCATACCGTCTGACTACCTGAAGTGCCTGTTCAGACTTCGGGCCAGTTTTTAATAGGGCTTTTTATTTTCTTGTTAAGTTTTAAGAGGTCTTTGTATATTTTTTACTTTTTTTTTTTTTTTTAAATCAGAACCAGGGATCAAACTCACGACCTCACACTTACAAGGCAAGCGCTTATGCTGCTGAGATAAATCCCCAGCCCCTGTATATTTTTAAATAACAATGCTTCCAGTTCCTCCTTCCACTCCCTGATGTATCTTCTTATTGTCTTGATGGTGGTTTTTGTTTTTGTTTTTGTTTTTGTTTTTGTTTTTGTTTTTTTGCAGAGCAGGCAATTTTAACTTCATGTCCATTTTTATTGCTAGAATATTCCTTTGTTGTTTGTTGTTTCTAAAAAGTCACCCTAAAATCCAAGTTTACCTAGATTTTCTTCTGTGTTTAGTTTCAGTTTTAAAGGTTTACATTTAACAAACCTTTAGGTCCATGATACATTTTGATTTAATTTTGTAAAAGGTACAACATTTGTGTCTTGTGTCTAGATTCTTTTTTTGGCGTGAGGTTGTTCTGTTGTTTCAGCTCACCCATTGAAAAGACCCTCTTTTCTCTGTGCTATTGCCCTTGTTCCTTTGTGAAAGATCAGTTAACTGTGTTAATGTGGGTCTACTTCTGGGGTCTGTTACATTCCTTTGATCTATTTTCTCTTCTTTTGCCAATACCACACTTTCTTGATTACTATAGCTTTAAAGTAAGTTTGAAGTCAGGTAGCAGACAAACTACCTGACTTTCTTCAGTGTATTGGCTATTTTGACAGTTTTGCTTCTCCATATAAACCTTTGAATCCATTTGCCAAAACATAACTTTTAAAATTTTGAGTAATATTGCATTGAATCTGTAGGTCATGATGGGGAAAAAAAATGCCATCTTGATAACATAAAGTCTTTCTAAGAACATGGAATATTTATGCACTTATATTTAGTTCTTTGGTTTCTTTCATCTTTTTCATATATAGTCCTTGTACATATTTTGTTACATTTATTTCTAATGTTTGGGGTATTAATGCAAATGATACTGTGTTTTTAAATTTTAAATTTTACATGTCCATTAGCCTATAGGAAAGTAACTGACTTTTGTTTACTAACCTTATATCCTGTACTTATCGTAGTCATTCAATAGTTCAAAATAGTTACACTTTTGAATGTGATCTCCTTTTCATTTAATCTTGGCATTAAAACACAAGCATTTAAGATACTATTTTTTAAAGCTTAAGAAGCATTTTTCTTTGATATGAAATATTTCATGGAATGGACATATCAAAGCTTCATTTAATTTAAATTCTAATAATGCCTATTTACATTGCTTTTGACTTCTTAGCTAAATATAAGTACTGTTGCATAGTGTAATTTTGTGTATGAAGATTTTTTTGTTTTGTGACTTTGAAATTATGTATATGTTTTCAAGAAACTGAATTGCTGAGTGTTTGTTGTTTCTAAAAAGTCACCCTAAAATCCAAGTTTATCTAGATTTACTTCTGTGTTCTAGATTTGCTTCTAATGTTCTGGAACCCACATTTCTTAACTGCTTTCCCAAAGGGGTTATACTCATGTACGGTTGCTGGATGAGAGTGCATGTCTCACTCTACCAACTTTGGACACACTGACATTGCAGGGACAAAGGGGAAGAGGCTCTGAGTCATAAGCCTATCTCATAGCGTCCACTTCCAGGGTCCCCTCTGAACAGGGAGAGAATGAAACTTCCCTTTGTGGAAGCATCACAGTTGTTTGGGAGAGAAAGCAGATGATGCTCCTAGAGAAAACTTACCAGTGCTATGCCTCGTGAAGGGTGTAGATTTGACTTCCGTTTGTGTCTGTAATGATATTTAATAGCTTTCCCCTCCATGTGAAGCAAGTTAAGAAAGACTTTTAAATGTGAGGAATTCAGACACCCAGGGTAGAGTGCAGCGTCTGCTCTGTATGGGGAGGAACCTGAGCCGCTTGTGTTCTCTCTGCAAGCATCTTTCTTTTAGGTTCCGCTCCTTCAGAGTCAGGAAGGATGAGGCACACGTTCTGTGTCTCAGGTGCATTTGTAATGTATGTTATTTGTCACTGATGCATTCAAGCAGTGGGCAGATTTCCCCGGGCACACTCAAGCCAAGTCCTGCCTTCCTGCCTCTACCATTTATTTCCTCACGGTCCCCCTGCAGGGGGAAAGGAACTATCCCTGTAAGGGTTTTGTTTGGCTTTGTTTTGTTTGCTATGTAGTTCAGGCTGGCCTTGAACTTGTGGCCATCCTCCTGCCTCAGCCTCCCAAGTGCTGGGACTACATGCATGTGCCATCACACCCCAGCCATCCCTGTGGTTATAAAAGTCGTATCTACCAAAGCGTTCCCACGTGCTCTTCCCTAGCCTTTCTGTTGCAAATAATTTTGGCTGATACTTCCCTGGAAAAGGGAAAATAAGCTGTATAATAAAGGAAAAAGCATACCATAGGTTTCAAAAAGCTGTTCTCAGCAAAGAAAGTTGGGGGAATTACGCTCCCGGGCACAGTTGCCAAGTAAGTATCCAGCAGGGTCCGACATAAGCCAGCCAGGAGACCCAGGAGGAGTCAGATAAAAAGCACTGTGGGGTAGGCAAGGCCCTTACTGCCCATTCAGTAATTTCTTAGAACTGAATAGCAATTATATTCACAGCATACCCACATGCATTTACTTAGTACTGCAGCCTCCTGGGTGCGTATGTGTTGGAGGCACTTCCTGTGCGTTAGCAGCTTAGCTGCTGCGTTCGCAGGACTCAGAACACACTTGGTATGCGTCAACTGTGAACACAGGTGTCTGGTGACCTTCCCCGGTGCCAGCATTTCTCCTTTGTGGGAGACTTCCGTGATTAACCCTGTTATGCGTATGGAGAAACTGAGGTAGGGCAAGCTAAAGGAAGCGACAGCAGGGAGTGTGTTTCTCTAAGTTTCTGGTCCCCATCTAAGGAGACCAACCTTCCTAAGTTTTGAGTCTTGTGGGTATGTGGATGTGTAGATGAATGCAACCAGCTATTTTAAAAATATGCCAAAAAGCAAACATTTGCCTGTCAGTTTGAGGTTTTGACTGAAATGTGGGAACTCAGATTTGCTTATAGAGTCAAATGTTTTTTAAATTTAATATTCACCAAATATTTTTACAAGAATACCAAAAATGTAGTTTTCAGCTAAAGATTTCATAACAACAATAACAAAAAAGAGACAGAAAGAAAAAGAAACCCAGCCAGCCCCGTGGCAGCCTGGGGGAGGAGGGCTTTCTCGTACCTGCATGGCGGCTGCCGGGCCTGCTGGCTGTCCAGGGCTCGGGCGTGCTGGGGGGTGTGTGTGTGGCTGTGCGGGTGTCTTCTTGGTGTCCACTTTGGCAGGCAGCTTTCGACAGAGCTGACTGGGGACATGTTCAGTCCCCCACTGCTGAGCAGCGGCAGGGCGGCTCTTGGAAGAGACCTGACAGAGACTGTCCTCTGTGTGTCCCTCAGGGTAGTGAGTGGACTCAGCCTCAGTGTAGGATGGCACAGTATGGAAAGCCACCCAGTCTAGCAGCACACAGTTACTTCCTTTTTTATTTGTTTTTTTCTATGCAGTTCAGGCTGCCTTTGAACGTCCTCAAACTTGTGGTGATCCTCCTGCCTCAGCCTCCTGAGTACTGGGATGACGGTGTTCGCCACCATGTTGGGCTGTACGTTAGTCCTGCCCAGAGAAACACATGACATAGACAGGGCAAGCAGACAGAGCTGCAGTGCAGCTGGGTGTAAAGCTGAGCTGGCTGCGGTGGGGCAAGCGTGGGGGAGTGCTGGGGTTCGCATGCTTGTGAATACTCGAGGGCAGGCAAACCAGGAAAGTGTGGACCAGGACAGTGCAGGAGTCATGGTGAACCTGACTCCCATAGACCACGCCTCACATGGTGGCCAAGAAGGTGCTTTCACAATGACAAGACTTATTTTTTTTAAGTGAAGTTGAGCATTGATAGTAGGACAAACAGAGAATAAGATGTCAGTTTTAAAAGAGCAGAATACAGTAAACTACTTAACATTATATCAGCTACACATTAATCTTCAGTGATTCAAGAGGCCAAAATTACCTTAAAATCCCTTCTCAGTTACGAGAGTTTCCAAAGTATATACCTCCTAGCATATCTCACTTCCTATGTGGCTTTTGAATTAAATGTCTTGTTAATATAAATAGCATCAGCTCTACCAGTGCCTCGTGCTTGCCGTGTTTTGTAACTGGCATGTTTCCAAGCATGGTGTATTGCGTAGTGTTTCTGTCACAGCACACAGCGAGGACACCTGCCACATTGGGGGAGACATTTAATTTGGCTCAAGGCTTCAGTCCGTGATCTGTGGGCTCCAAGTGGAAGCATAGAGGCAGAAGGGTTGGTGCAGCTGAGCTGCTTAGGGCGCGGGAACCGGCTTTGGGCCTCTCTCTCCTCGCATGTAACGGGGAAGAGGGCGGCGTACATAGCCCCTGGAAGATACCTGAACTTCAAGTAGCGAGGGAGTAAAAAGGTATCAACGTGGTCTTCGAGCCAGAATCATTTCAGACTTAAAAGAGTCTTAGCAAATAGTCATCCAGGATGGCATTACTCTTAAGTGACTTTGTGGATCAATGCCAAGTCCTGCTGAATGAGTAGGCAAGACTGGGGTCTTCAAAAAGTAGATCTGTTCCTAAGACTCTGTGTACTTAAGTAATTCACTGACTGGTTAGCACTGTGCAGGGCTGTGTGTGTGTGTGTGTGTGTGTGTGTGTTGCGGGGCGGTGGCCTGAGTAGGCTGACCCTTATTTTATGCCTTGATTCCCTCCAAGGAAGAATGAGCCCAACAAGCACACGCTAGGTTAAGATTCCCAGGTAGTAAAGCCTAACAGTTGCATTTGCAGGGCTCGGCAGCGCTGGGCTGACTGGCCTGCACGGGTGCGAGCTGTTTCCACAGCAACGTACCCACGTGCTTTCTGAGGGACTCCTTCACGGGCCCAAAGAGCACGGTGAAATGGAGAAGCTATGGGATGCGCCAGAGCTGGCCCACGCATGCAGTTAGATTTTACTTTCAATTCTGTTTAAGTTACATGTGTACATAGTTGTAAAAAGACTGCAGACTTCTACAAAGCCTGTAACAAACATGGCAGTTTCATGCATCATCCTTCTCAACTTCTGATCCCCAGAGGCAGATACTTTAAACTCTTAGCTGCCATTTTCCTCTTATTTTAAGACGTGGTTAAATGAATATTCATGACTTGTTTTCAGTTTGAGGCATTTTATGAACCTCGTTTTTGGAGAAGATAATGCTTTAGCTCTTACTCGCCTCCCCCAGCACAAATAATTTCACCTCCACTCATATTGCCAGTGTGGTTGTGAGTTATGAGCTCTCTGTTGCTGTCAACAACTTACTCTGAAACAGCTTACAACAGTGAACACGCATCTGTCACTGCTCCTGTGCGTCGGGCTCTAGAAGTCACTTAGCTGGGTCCGCGTGGCGGAGGTTGTCCTCTGAGGTTTCACTCAGGCTGAGGGCCTGCTGTGCTGAGCTGGAGACTTGGCCGAGCAGAGAGAGCGACTCGTACGCTCCCATCCACGGCTGTTGGCAGGTGTGGGCCTCACGGGCTGTTGGCTGAGGGCCTTCACTCCTGGCTGGGCTGTAGTAGTGTGTCTGTGTAATCCTAGCACTCAAGAGGCGGAGGCCAGCCGGAGACACAGCTAACTCAAAGCCAGCCTGGATTACATAGCAGGACTCTGTCAAAAGAAAGACAAAAATTGCAGCCCAGAGTCAAGGGATGGGTATCACACGAGGCTGAATTGCAGGGGCCATTTTAGAGGCTGCTTACCAAAAGTAGCATTGTTGTTGTTGTTGTTCAAATATTTAGTGTTACATTATGTCCTATAAATATGTTATTCATGAAATACCCATGTGCTGTGGTTACCTTCCTTTTCTCATCCATCCTTCCCCCTGGAGTTAGTACTTGACTTACTTTTTTTGCTTCGCATTTCCTGTACTTACCATTATTCACTATGAACTGTCATGCAGAATTATAAATTGCTTCTCAGTATGTTGACAAACACCAAGTACAGTATTCTGTGCATTGTTTCTATTGGAATAGTTTTTTCCCAGCATCTTCTGACATGCTCCAATTTGGACTGATTCCTTAGGCATTAGTTATAGCTCTGAAATTCTAGGACTTCCTATATCCCATTGTGAAGACGCGCTCTCCGCTGCGCATTCTGTTTCGTGGGTCTTTGTACACTTTTGTTTTGGTTTGTCTCTTCATGTTGGGGGAACAGCTCTTCTAACAGCTTCCTAGGAAGGAGCTTGTGAAAAGTAAAGTTTCCACAATCTTTGAGTGCCTACCCTCACTTGATCAGTAATGTGGTTAGCTGAAGAAATGATTGAAAGCCGTTTTCCCCCAGATCTTTGGAAGCGGTGCACTGTGCTTTGCATTCCCCGCTGTTCCTGAGAAGTCCAAGGCCATCCTGATCTGAGATCTCATGTTTGGTGCTAGGTGCTCCCGCCCATGAAGATTTACTTTTGTCTCTAGGGTTCTGACATGGCTCAGTGACATCGTTTTGCAGAAGTGTTTTTGAAGTCTGATGTGCAGAGCTTGGTCCTCTCACTGGAAACTAAGGCCTTGTAGCTTTAATATGTTTTGGAGAAGATTTGATTTACATTCCATATTCTCTCCTTTTATTAGAAACTCATTTTACTTAGAACCTTTGGTACAAATCCTTTCTGATCTTTGGTGTCCTTTTTCAAAACTCTGGATTATAGGTATTTATATACTTTCCCACTTCAAGATTTTTTCAATTTTATCTTTTTTAAACTGACAAATCTATGCTCATATATTTTTCATTTCTAAAGACTTTTAAAAATTGCAGTTGCTTTTTAAAGAAGCTTCTTGTTCCGGTTTCATGGATGTCATCTCTCATTTCTCTGAAGATATTCAGTACCCTTTCTTTGTCTCTCTTTCTATTAAGAATTATTCCTAATTCCTCTGAGTTTCTGCTTTTGTTTGTGTGTTTGATTCAGCCTCCGTGTTTTGTGTGGGTAGCTTTCCTCAACAGCGTGATGGTCTTTAGTTGTTGCTCTTAACCGTTCTGTGTGGAGAGCTGGCTTGACAGTCCTGTAGCTTTACTGGAGTTACTGACCATGACGGTAATGGAGGAAGCATTGGGTGGATGGTTGCTCTAGAGAGGCCTTGAGGGGTGGATCTCGGGATCTCTGTGTGTCATTTGTAACAAATTCCGTAGAAACATTTTCTCTGATTACCTGACTACTACTGTGCCACTGAGCCATATCCCTGCCCTGGCTCTAGACTGTTGTCTTTCTTGGTATCAGTTTTAGGGGTAAAAGGGCAAAGGTTTTTACTTTCCATTATACAAGCTTTGATGCAATCTCCCTATTTTTTCTAGTGACTATTTTATCCCTGTTTTCTAGATGAGTAAAATGCTAGAGAGCCCTAAGTTCCTTTGTGGAGATTTCTTGGTAGTCACAATTTGAGATAATTTTGGTCAATATGGAATGGACCATTGTCATATCACTTTACTTCTGTAGAAAGAGCAAGTCATATAGTTTTTTATTACTATTGTCAGGACTTATTTGTCCCCCTACTGCCTTCAAATGTGGCTTTAGTTCTGCTTGACTTTCAGACTAATAAGTGGGAATTTAAAACAGTGACATATAAATGAAACTTACACTGTCACCAAACTCTTTTTTTATTAGTCTGTTACTTATCTGAGTAAAACAAATCTAGTAGCTTTTGCAGTGGACAGGCTTTCTCGTTACTGCAGCCTTACCTGTGTCCCTCAGGATTCCTTGTCAGATCATTGTTTTGGCCTTGAGCTCTGCTTTTTTCATCTTCACTAAGAAACAGGAGTTGTCGCCTTGCTGAATTTTCACAGACTCTTCAGCGGAGCAGAACTCTCCCTTCTTCCTTCTTTGACTAACCTTCTAGTACTTCCTCTTCTAAGCAGCTCGGGTTCAGATTTTCCTTCTACAAGGGACAGGCGCATTGAAAGCCCCTCAGTAAGACCACATCCACTGCTGCCCTGTGGTTAAGCCGGTGCCCTGGGCGGGGTGTGCTCCGCAGTGTCCCCAAGTGTCTGCACCTAGACAGAGCACACACAACTACTTGTGATTTCAAATATTTGTTTGCAGCTAGAAAGGTGCTGTTTCCTTTAACCCACCTACTCCAGGGTATTAAAGGGTACTTGGTGCCCTTCCTTGAGTGGGAGACTGTAAAGGATGAGAAGCGTCACTTTGAAGGCTTGCCCAGGGGCAGAGATGTTTTTCTGTCTTGTTCACCAGTGTGTCCAGTACAGAGTACATGGGCAGCGACCGTAAATACTGTTTTCTGAATGAAGAGAAAGGAGGTCATCAGCCTAAGACTTCATCCTCCTACCTAGAGAGTAGTGATTGGACCCAGTCTCGTGCTGCTCGTGTTGCACTGAGGAGGTGCTCGTGTGGGGTTTGTATGTTCCATTACTTGAGTCAATTGGTGGCCAGCAATAAGCTGAAGAAAATGTCTTTATATCCTTAAAATTTTATCTTCGAGGATCACAGTTTATAATTCTGGAGCGAAAGAAGCCTCCTTATAGAAGGCCAGCTCCACATGGGCAAAGCTGCTAATTTGTGTTTAGCTTCAAGGAGATTTAGAGCCTGGGCCTCCCTGGCATAGCTCACCGTGGAATTGTTTTCTCACTATACTCCGTGTAAGTCTGCCAGGCAGCAATACGAAAGACTGGGATGTTTACCAGACTAGCAGGACCAAATCCTCTTTTGCAGACAGACATGGAGATTTGTTGTCCAGGATGTTTTGGACTTAAGGATGAATTCTTGGGAAAATACATCCTTTCGTATCTGAGGACAACCAGAGACTTCCCTGCCCATAGATGGTGATACGAGTCTAGTCTCCTACCTGCTAGAAAGGGAAAGAGTGGACCAGACGAAAGAGCTTGGTCCTCTAGTCCTGCACAGCACCGTCATTAGCTTAGCCTTGCCGGAAGAAGATAGCAAACAAAGAAAATCACATCAGCTAGTGTTCGACCTCAGGAAGTGCTGGACAGACCCAAATCTTTGGCAGGGTAGTCTAATCAGTCGCAGTGGGCTGTTTGTTATCACTGAGAGCTCTAGAAGGTTCCTTATCACTGGATACGCTGAGCATGGAGGTGGTGGCTGCCCGTTGTGGAAATGGAAGTTCCATGCCGGCCTTTGCTGGCCTACACTGACTTCCCAAGGCTGATTAGATGCGCTTACAGAAACCTGTTGTTGTCAATTAGAAGGAGCACACAGCCGAAGAAACCCTAGTAGGTGGTTAATGTTTATGTGCTCTTGCTTAGAACTTTTGTTACTATGTAGAATTACATAATTAATTAGATTGATTTCTATTCCATTACAGTTCACTGAGGTTTTTTCCCCCAAAGTGGAGGCCCTTGTATACTGACAGTCAAAGTCTTGAAATTTCTTGCTAATGCCTGGATCAACATTCTAGGAATTGCTTCTTTGCCGGCTTTCCTTTTTTGGCAATAGAAAAATGCATGAATAATGCCTTCTTTGAAGGTTTAAGGCACACAATAAGCTAAGAGCTCACTAATTGAACTTTACAAGCTGAAGGGGCTGACTTCTGGGCAGCATTTGAACAAGCTTTGAGTCACCATACTCTAGCGAGGGTCGGCTGCCAAAAGCCATGTAAGGGTTTATTTGATCCATTTATGAATTAAGAGCCTGCAGTACATTAATTACCACATATTGGGATAATAAAATCTAGCCGAGAGAGGATGCCTTTGGGTCTGTCTGCAGAGAGGAATCGAACCGAGAGCTGCCTCCTGGTGGCTGGGCACTTCCCGGCCCCAGGCCTTCCGCAGTACTGGACAAGGCTGGCGCCATGCGCCCCGCGCTCCAGAGGCGGCGTTGGAGCCAGCGTTCGGCTGTGCGGCTACGGGGAGGCCTGCTTTATTGATCATAATAAGCTGTTCTGTCTTATTAAAGTTGCATCATGGAGTCTGGTTTTAGGAGCCCTATGGAGAATTAGCTGCAGAAGAAATGATTTGCTTGTATTTTTCTACAGTTAACAGGCCGAGCAGATGGGATAGCAGACCTGAAATAGTGGCATTGGCTGCATGCCACTGTTCTATGAATTTTGATTTGCACAGATATGTAATAGTTTTATTTTTCCCTTTTTTGGAAGTGCTTGCCTATGAGCCTTGGGAAAATTAAACCTTGGTGTTCCTGTAGAATGTACGGATGTCATCACAGAGCCGGTGCAGACGTGGAGCGGCCTCCTGTGTCCACTAGCACAGGACACCACGGGCTCCCTGTTCTCTCCCGGGACGGGACACGCTCAGTTCCTTGCCACTTTTCAGCTGAAAAGTATTTTCATTCACAATTTACTTCACATTTGAATATGTTTTCCCTCTCAAAGGATAGGATTATGTTGCTTTTTCTCAGTCTGTGTCGGCCAAAATATTGAATAAGTGCAAGAAACCATGTTAAGCTTAGAACAAGGAACTTACATGTAAACATGAAATAAACCAAGTGTGACATTTAGGTGAAGAGGATCTGAGTTTCTAACCAGTTAAAATTTTGGCTTTATTAAATATTGAATACATACAAATAATATTTTTAAAATACATAGATATATAGAACAACATGGAAGCAAACGTGTATTTTGCGCCGCTGAGGTTACAGAATAGAGCTGTTCAGTGCTGAGACCTTTGAAACTCCGTGGTGACCCTTCCTCAGCTCTGTTCTGCTTCTTGTCTCCCTGTAAGCCATTATCTTGAATTTTTATTTTTTATTCCCATGGATTGTTTCACCACACCTTGTAATTCCTGAATGTACGTTGCTCAGTTTTGCACAAACTGAATCCTATGTGGAATTCTTCACCACTTGCTCATTTCACACAGTGCTAGCTGACGTTCACTGTCACTGCTGCAGCAGGTGACTTGATGACACTGTACTGTTTATCCATTCTTGTGCCCATAGACGTTTGGATTGTGACCAGTTCTCTGCTACTTCAGCATTGATTGCCTCCACGTTTCCAAGCCAGTTTCTAAACAAACCAAAGTAGTATGCTGGCATTTTAAAAAAACGTTTGTTTTGCTAACAGGGTATAGCACAAAGTATTTCAGGCATTATAAATTATAAAGTGGTCATTTTTTACTGACTTCAAAGAAAGCCGCACATTTACACAAGCATTACAAAGGAACAGTGGCTTTGTTTCTCTGCTCTTCACAGTGGCCCAGATCAGTCATTGATGCTGCGGAGTGCATTTCACCAATACTTGTTAAAACTGCAACTGGGGAATCAAGTAGAATTTTTAAGATTAAAAAGATAAATAGAGGGAACCTCCCCCCTACACACACAGAAAGTATGTGTGCTGCATTTCTGTGCGCCGCACTCACCTCTTCTTGGGCTCTTGGAATGTTCCGTGGTTTGCACTGGCCCCTCGACATCTCTGGGATTCTGGTCATTTCTCTCCAGCACCATTCACCCAAGGCCTCTGATGGCTTCTCTTTGACTTTGTATGAGTGGAAAACACGCGGGGTTCTCAGTAAACACACGTATGTCTTCAAACGCAGGTTGCGTTGAGTGAGTAGACCACAGCCCCTCTGCTTCTTCCGGCTCCCGGCTTGCCGCCCTCTGGCCTTCACATAGTTCTGCTCAAGGCCTGTGGTTCTTGGCTCGCACACTGCCTCTTACAAGTCACCCCTTGACTCCTGACCCCAACTGACCTCTGGTACCCAGACTCATACCCATTGCTTTGGTTATTGTATCTTGTCCCTCGAGGACACAGAGCCTGTCTTGCTCACTACTGCACTGGTTACCTCCGCAGGGGAGCAATGCATAAAAATGAGTTTAAGAAATTAATTTTCCTTAAATAACTTTCACATGAAGTATATTCTAAGTACACCATGCCAGTAGTGTCATGGAATGAATGTTTAGACAACAGACTTCTAAGCAAGTCATAAACAACTAGGTCATTTTCCTCATTAGTAAGATGAGGTTAAGAATGTGGCAAGAATAAAACATTAGTAGATAAAAATGGCTTTAAAATAGAAAAGATGTTATTATTATGTATTAGGTAAATTGTCAGTGGTAGTACTACCCTAAAGGCAACTTGGATTTGGAGTGTGTTAGCGTTTTCCTGTAAGAGAACAATAGTCTTGAAAGGTAAAAGCAGTGGTCAGATTGGATGGCTCCAGAGGACCTTTGGTTTTGTTTTCGATTTTTTTGAGCCAGGATCTTGCTGTGTAGTTCAGGTTGGCCTTAAACTCACTTTGTAACCTAGGCTGGCGTGGAACTCAAGGCAGTCCTCCAGCCTCAGCCTTCCAGGTGCTCAATTACAGTCTCCAGCAGACTTTTTATTTCTCTTAACCCTCAACACCTAAATCAGCTTCCATAATTTTCACTGAGACGCTGCACGCGATGATTTAAAATCTAGGCTGACATGACATGAAACTTAAGATTAGTTTTCTTGTCAATACTTAACAGTGTCCAGAGTTTTATAAGTATTACCTGGTTGATACCATAGTTTTTAATATTCTCTTGGTCATGCATCTCAGCATGTATATGTATATGTATATTTTTGTTTGTTTCTGTTTTGCTTTTGAGATAGGGTCTTTCTGTGTAGTTCAGACTGGCTTGAACTCACTATGTATCACAGGCTGGCCTTGAACTTACGGCAGTCTTCCTGTCTGAGCCTCTCAGTGCTCTGGAATTACAACAGTGTGCCATTATACCCGGCTTCATCTCAGTGTGTTGTTAATTTGACCAGATGAGTCACAGTCTCCTTTAAGGGAGAGGCTGTTTTGTTTTATAACCTGTTACTCGGTTTGGCTAACTCAGTCACATGCTTTGCATAAAAGGGTGTTGAGATAGGAGCTTATTAAGTTGCTTAAATACTTTCCATAATAGTAGAATCTACTACATCCATTCTTCTCAATCCAGACTACACATTAAAATCATTTTAGGAACTTAGAAAAAAATGCCACAATTCAGGTTTTAGGGCAACATATTCAGATTCAGATGATTTCAGATGGAGTGTAGGGGCTGGGGCTTTAGCTGAGCAGTGTAAGTGCCCGTCCAAACGTGAAGTCATGAGTTCGATACCCCATACCAAAATAAGAAAAAGATGGAGTGTAGACATTTTTAAAATTAGTCTGTCGCTCCCAAGCCTATTCTGATGAGCAGTCAGAGCTGGAATCACCAGAGAAGGGATGCTCGGGGCCTACTCCCTGGTAGTCTGATTTAAGTTGAGATGGGCATTGGAATATGTCAGAGATGAGCCAGGTGACCCTAATGTGGCAGAGTTCATGAACCACCAGCAGTGGGTTGCTCCATCTTAGTGCCAGCCAACATAGCTTAGCCCTTCTCCGAGCTGGCCTGCAGATAGAGTCTCCTTGTAATGCTTGCACAAATAAAGATTCCTGGACCTTACTCCAGTACCCACAGGATTCTGCAAGAGCGCCAGGTCTCCCCAGAGGTTTATTTTCATATACTGCTCTAAATTTGGGGGACATGATCCAGTACATATTCTGCCTCCTATTATGTTATGGCTATAGCAAATTTTCCCTTATTTTACCTGGTTTGCCTCCGAGCACAGAAATCTGCTTTTAGGCACATGTTATCCTTCAAATAATTAGAATGAAAGGCTTCCATATTTAGAGAAAATGTATAAAGGCAGCAAATGGTGGCAATGATGCCATTTCAAGGAGCGGTTATAATTGTTTTCTTCCTGTTGTTAAGTGATCATAAACTACAGGCTATGTAAATCTTTGAAATAAAGAGCCCATTTAGTGATAAGCATTTGATGGTAGGACTATGGCAAACTCTTAACTGTCTTATAAAGAATAAGTATATCATAGGTAATTAAAAGCCAAAAATGGATGAAAAGACTCATATTGAAGGCTCCCCCTCCACTGTATCCCTCTCTCTGTTGAGTCTGTTTTGAGTTGGGAGCTATTGTCTGGATTGGGTTTCGCTATTTCACTTTGATGATGTTTGTCTTGTGGAGCTACTCAAATGTAGTATGATATTAAAAGAGAAACAGAAACAACAACAAAGATAAAAAGCCAAGAGCATTCAACAGAATGTATTGAATTCTACTATGTGCCTAGCATTGTATGAGCTACTAGGAACGATATTAAAAATGTAAGATGACTTTTTGTGATTAAAGGATGAATATAAAGATTTTGTAGTCTTAATAATCAACAACCTGTTCAATCCACCAACTTGTTAATTAATTGCATAATAATTGAGAGTGGGGATATATCTGTATCTCCATATAGAGGCATCATGCTGTCTGTGTTACTCACCATTTGTAAGAGATTTCCAATGATTTATACAGGAAAGTTCCTTTGGTGTGAGTTAAGAGATTGTCTTTAATAATGATCAGCATTCCCAGCTTTGTGTGATTACTTGAAAGAATACACAAGCTATGCTTCTATTGATGGTGGGAGTTGGGGTATGTTAGAACTCATATAGTACAGTCATGATCCCTTCACTGGATATGCACGGCTCCAGAAAAATATTAAATATAGGATCTGTTTTTTCTGCAGCTGGAGACTAGTCAGTCCATTGCACTCAGACTTCCTTCCTATTTTTTTTCCTTAGTGTCACCTTAATTTAATAGGATCTTCCTGTCATCACCACCTACTGACTACAAGTCTATGATAAATGATTTGGGTTCAGATTTCTTTCTGAAATAATTTTTAGGAAACATGTTTGTTTTTTGTGGTTTTTTTTTATGCTTCTCCAAACAATGGTAAGAGCTGAGATTTTTGCCTTTTAGCACTGGAGACCTAACATCAAAAGGCTGCTCCTTCAAAGATCTTCACGTTGCTATTTAAATGGTAATTACCTTCCTTCTGGTTTAGCTCTGGGTTTGGTAAAGTTAATAAGCTCAGTATTTTCACTTTATATTGTTGGTACTGTGAGACAAGTGTCTGAATCAGAAACACCTCAGTTCAGGTTAGGAAAACAGTTAAACACCTATATTGAAGATCTGTTCCAGTGTTACTTGGGGAACACTTTAAACCATCTTTTGGTTGTAGCGATTCATTTTGCATGCATTTTTCCTTTAGTGTCTAGTGATGGTTTTCCAGTCAACATAGCCTACTGATATAATTGAGGGACTAGTTAGATTAGTTAGTTTTTTCACAAATTAAAATTTCCCAGAGGAAGAATTTAAGCCAATGTTTTTTAGTTCTTGCTACACATTCGAATCACATTTTCTTAAATGTTGCTTTTGAACTAAATCAGCTGAATCACAGCATTTTGGGACCAGGCCATGGCATAGATACTTAAATATTTTTCCTCCTAAATAAAATATACAGGGATTTAGCTCAGTGGCATAAGTGCCTGCCAGGCAAGCATGAGGTTGTGAGTTTGATCCCTGGTACCTCCCCACCCACAAAATATATATGTACAGCAGGATTGAGAACTACAGTAGATTCTACATAGATTCTACATTTTATTAGGCCAAGAAAGAGTTAAATTAAGTTTACATAACTAGGTACTTTTCAATGTTTTAAGATACAGTTCTCAGTAGAGGTTTTAGGCAAAGAAGGAGTCTTGGTTTCTTACTGATTTTGCTCGGTTCATTATTTGATCCTTTGTAGAACTGCTCTGTAGAATATGCTTTCCTGTGTACTTCACAATTCAATTAAAGGTTCAAGGACAGTATGATATGTCTTTTTTAACCACCAAACTGAACTCAATTTCTGTGTAAAACATTTTTTGGTCATAATGAATCTGAGTTTTGAGACAGTGTGTGAGTGGAGGCGTTTAGAAGAGAGGGTTGCAAACAGCATCTGCGGTGCCTACTGCGTGCTGCAGTAGTTACTGGAAACTTAATGTGGAGCTGGGGTTTGTTTTTGTGGTTTCAAGTGATCTTTTGGATACGGCAAGTTATTTAAGACCTCAGGTGGCAAGGTGAGTCTCAGCACATTACTGTTCTAGGAATTAGGCTGGAGACATACAAACAGAAAAAGACTTTCTGGGCTTTTCTTTATGTTACGAATCTATTTCCTGACCATTTCGTTAGAGCTTCCTTTGAATATTTTATCATCAATGTGGTTCGTACTCAAGGCCACCCACCTGATTTTCGCCTGCTGACTTTTTTTCTGCCTTTTTATTCCCTCAAGCCCACAGTGCATGTGTATTCATGTTTTTGCTTTCCATTCACGGAGATCTCCAGCTGGGAAAATATAGTGTGTACAATACTCTCTGCCTTCAGCTGACATTGCTCATAAATTGCAACAGAAACACTGCTATCAGCAGCTTAATAGCAGGTAGAATACAGCTCTACATATCAAGTCTCAGCAGGATACAGAAACTATGGTTACCAAATTTCCAAAGGAGAAGGGGTGGGGGTAGAAAGTTTTCTATCTAAGAATAACTGAAACAACATTGAAAATTGATTCGCTGAAAGCAGCTTTTGAAAAGGACTTACAAGGGCTGACTCAGTGGTTGCTCCACTGTCACTTTTTGCTGAATTGTTGTTTTTGAAGACCTCACAAGAGGTTTTTGTGGCGGAGCAGGGTAGAAAAGGCAGGCTTGTTCACTTCTCTTCCTCTCTCTTGCCCTCTGTTTCTCCTTCTCCTCCGTCCTTTCAATGAAAGAGAAAAGCCCTTTGATAAACTTAATGAAAAGGGTCCCAGCCAATGGATTTCTGGGGAGGTAATGAGGTGAGGTTGAAAGTGGCTGCCCAGCTACTCACCTTCGAACGCGGGCGTCCAGGTGGAAGAGCCATGCCTGGGACGGTGTAGAAGTTGGACTCTGTTAGCTTTGTCTCTGGGTTACAGTTTGTAACCTAGTTTAGCTTAGACTCTGATCTGTTCATGTATTTGATTTATAGTAAAAAAGCTCACAATTACATAGTCTATCAAGGTGTTTATATTTTAGGCTCTGATGTGAAAATACAGAGTCTTTCCATTAACAAAAGGAAAAGTTGTTAATATTTTAGGTTGCAAAAACGCATTATAGATCCTTTCCATTAAAACTTAAAGGCAAGGAAAGATGGTGCTGTTGTTTGAGAATTTTCAGTGCTTTAGTGCATCATTTTATCTTAATAAGTGAGATTATATTAATATTTTGAAAAGTCCCAGATTTCCTTCCGTGAAGAATGGATTGCTGGGCTCCATCATTTTCTGTGAGTAGCCACAGTCCAATTCTGCCTCTTGCCAGAAGAGATTAGTGTGGATGGTGAAATAATTCTTTCTTTAAACCAAGTAAAGCTGTTGTATTAATGCTCCTGTCAAAGGGCTCAGGCGGATAAAGAGTCCTCAGCCTTACTCCAGGCTCCTTAGTGATTTTTTTCAAAGGACTAGCAAAATACATCCTCCCCCACCTGCAGGCCTGTCCCCACGAGTGTTGGAAAGTAATTTATCAAAATCACCAGTCCTCATTTCTTCGCTGGGAAAACTGCACACAGTTTAGGGAGATCTTATTTGGTATGATGTATACTTCTTAGAAGTCTGTTAGCTGTGTGACTCTGATGAAAATCATCATAGGTCCTTGGGGTAGAGCTGGGAATTAGTATTTTTAGTTAGCATTCAGAGGGATTTTTTTTTTAAATCACCTGGCGAGTTTGGAAACACATTAGAATCAGGCTTGTGTTAAAAACCAACCAAAAAACCAAAAAGCAGAACCCATCCATCCCTAGGGTGTGTGCGTTTCTTTCTGTGAGAGGATTCACATCTGCAGTCCTTCCAGGAACCTGGATTGGACACCTGCTCTCTATTTTTTTTTTTTAATGGAAACCTGATTCTTTTTGTGTTCTTGAGACCAAGTCTTGCTCTGAAGTTCAGGCTGGCCTCAGACTCTCATGGCAGCCCTCCTACCTCAGCCTCCAGGTATGGGATCACAGGCATGTGTTACCACGCCAGGCTGGGACCCCCGTCCTTAACACGTAGAAAAGGCCAGAGCCTCTCAGCCTGTCCAGGTCACTTGCAGTGACACCGTTTGCCTTCCCACCTGGCCCTGCGCGGGCAGGGGGAAGGGAAGAGGCGCTGTGTTGTGGATGGCCATCCCAGGAACACGCACACGGCGACAGCCGAGGGTGCAGACCCGCCTGTCAGCCTGCACTGGCTGCTTCCTGAGCCTTGATAAAACACGCAGAGCAGACTCACAGTGAAGGTTGGGATGACTCTGCTTTGCAGGGGGGGTTTCTGAGTGTTGAAATGATGTCACCGAGGCTGTTCTTGTCTGTCCATAGCCTCTCTTATCAAGGTGCTGTCCAAGACGGTCTGTGGTCAGAGTCCTGCCTCTCCATGTGGCTTTATATGGTTTTGTCCGCTGGTTTCTCAGTGCACTAAACGTGGCAGACTCTGTGTTTAGTAGTATAGATTTGGCAAAGATGAGCCTCCGGTTTCGTCCTTGTCAGTCATTTAATATGCTGTAAATTTGAGACTTTCCTTTTTAGCTTCTTTATTGGTGAGGCCTAGGAGCTTAGGCTTAATTAAAAGAGCGGCACTTGCTTCCCATGTCACCTACCACAGGACCTTGGTTATTGGCCAGTACACTTTTTTCTGCAGTAGGCAGCACAGCCTTTTCTTGACCTCCTGTTCTCCAGATAGTTTCTTAGCTCGTGGCTGTGTATTCAGCTCCTCGGGCAGATTTCTCAGATGGGTGCTGTGGGGCCTAAAGTCAGGCCTCACGGCTGTTTGTCGGGCTGTAAAGGACCTCTCAAGCACAAATTCCTGTGACTAGTGCTCTCAGCACCCCTACCCCAGAGGGCTGCCGAGGCAAAGGAGCAAGTCCTACAGGAGAGGCTGGAGACCTGGTTGTGGTCTGGGCCTTGGTTTTGGCTGTGTTCTCAGTCCTGGGACCTGGAGCCAACCATGTAACCTCTGGGAGTTTTCTGCGCTTGAAAATTACTTGATGTTGGTGCTTACTTTGCGGGAATTCTAGATGTGCTCCAGTGAGGCTTATTGTGTGTCGGTTACCTTATTGTCTATACATGTAGCACCTTAGCGAAGTTGAGCAAGAGGCCAAGCCCTTGAGGTGAGGGCCAGGAGTGCTCGGTTCACTCTTCGCGCCAGCTTTTCCTTGTGGGGACGCTGCGCCCTTGCCACACGCTGGAAACAGACATCCTGGGTTCTTTTCCCAGTTGCACAACGGAGTGAGTGCCTTTGGGCGGGTGACTTTCTGCCTGCTCTGTAGATCAGCTGTGAGATGGAGATAAGCACCTCACTGATGGTTAGGAGCGTTAGTGAGTTAATATTTGTAAAACTCTTTAAATGCCTTTGTTAAGCTAAACAAATGAAATACATTTCCCAGGTTGTAATATTTGTTCTAGGCAGAACCGAGGGTGCTTTTCATTAGGCTGCCAGCATGGTCTCTGTAATTTGGGGTTTCAACCAAGAGCCCCTAGTGCTTGTGGCTCTTATTCCCATGATGACCCATGGCATTAATGAAGCCACGTATCTCCTTCCAGCAGAGAAGACCACGAGGGGAGGTGGCAGCAGGGTCAGGGGTGAGTGTGTGCCGGGCCTGCAGGGAATGTGCCCGGCTCCCAGGGGCTGGTCTGGCTGATTGTCGGATGCCTCTCTCCTCTGGGGTCAGCTGGAATGTAAACGACAGAAAACATGTAGAGGAACAGAGCTGTATGTGTAACTGCTTTGTAAAAAGCAGTTTATCGTTCCTCCCATCCCTCCTGTGTCCTCAACTGCCAAGCTCACACCAATAAATTTCTCTCTCTTCCTTCTTTTATGTAATGGCCGGGTTGTGAATACAGCCTAAATAGGTGTTGTCTGCAGGGACTGATCCTGAGTACCTCGTGCACTTAGAGGTCAGACGGTTCATTTATACTGTGCACTGTACAGTTAATATGTATTAAATAAATGAGACTCTACATCTCTGTAATCTCTTGCTCCAAAGGAGTCTCCTGCTCCAAAGGAGTCTCTCTACATCCGATCTACATTACACTGTTCACGTTATTACGGCAATGGTTTTTTTAGAATGACAATCTTCATTAAGTATTTTTTAGTGTTACGTTTTGTTGAATACATGCTGAATACTGGACACATTTACCAAGTTTCTTTTTAACAGTGTGTTTCAAAAGAAAAAGAATATGTTTCAACATAAAATTAGACTAATTTAATTAATCAGTATTAAGTAAAAAATGCTACAGTTTGTTAAAATAGGTTAAATATACATATATGCAAACATATATGAAGCAAATATAATTTGTATTATAATCATTTGGGTTGTGAAGAAACTAGTCAGAATAACTTACCAGTCTTCAAGGCAGGGGTCTTTTATTAAGAGCCAGGTATATGATTCCTAATATCTTCACAACCTGACATTTGAAAAGAACTATTTTATTTGTATTATTTGAAGAGGACGAGATGTCTAAAAGCATACTGGGCAAGAAAATTACCATCCTGCACTTCGGTCAGTACCACCACAGTGCCTGCTGGAGATCGTGGGCCACTTACTGAGGATAAGGGATACACGTGTCCCCTTCTGGTAGCAGCACGCTGATCACGGGCAGCTGTTTCCATCTGTGCCAGCAGTCACCCCAGGAGAGCAGCACCCGAGTTTTCCACTGCGCAGAACTGCGAATGTGTAACCTGCGGTTTCTGTTGCCCAGCAATGAGTTCAATCATTTTATATCTCCTGGAAATCAATTTCCCACGATCACATATGCAGGTTGAAAACCACGGCCTTAAGATTTACATTCAGCAAATAAAATTGATGCTCCCTGAAAGGCAGAGAAGGCTGCCATTTCACGCCCTCTAACCTTCAGTGTGGTACGCACAGAATCCAGTATGCACAAATGTACGTGCCTGTGACAGGGACAGAGCTTTCTGCTCTGTTGGCTTGGCTTTATAAAAGTTCTGTTTTCTTTATTGCCTTTATCTATTACATCTGTAAAATTTATTTAAGCGATGACGAATCTCTTTTGGGGCACAGAGTCTGGGAGAATAAGCACCAGCAGGTCATTGGGCAGAGATTTGTTGGCTATGACTGTTCATTAAATTGTATGGAGTAGTGGGAGAGGCGAGCGTCTGGCTCTGCGGTGGCCGGGTGGGTTGTGGTCTGCGTCAGGTGACTGACAGGTGGACTCGTCAGTTGCTTCTGCAGTAGTTCAGTAAAAGTGGATGACGTTTGAAATTCCAGACAAAGTTTCCTGGATTCTTTTTAACATGTAAAATTACTTATTCCAGAAAAATGTCTATTAGAAAGGGAAGCTGTATAAAGCAAATTGTTTAAATATGTATTGTTATCAGATGATTTAAAAAGTGGACTCCACCAACTGGAAGCTCCTTCACTTAGGACACAGCAGTCAACGGACAAGTCTCAGCTTTGCAGTTTTCACTTCTATCTGTAGATTTGTGTCTCTAATTAGGGCACAAGAGCTATCTTTCATACATTTTAAAATTTAATTTTCCCTAAAACAAATTATTGAGTGCCTACTCTTTGCCAGGCATTTAAAGACAGGTCCTTAGTTGTCCAGGAGAGCTGGTAGGTGAAAGGAAGGCACCCTGGGTCTCACGGTGGTTGTTTCAGCAGAAGTGTCCATGGGGCAGCCTGACACTCTCAGAGCTTTTAGAAGGGCTTCCCAGAGCCCAAGGAACCAGAAGGTTGAGCCAGGCAAGGCAGGCCATCGTTGTCCAAGCAGAAGAGGGACAGAGCAGGGCTGTATGAAACGGTTTACTGTGTCCTGGGGGCACTTATTTAAAGGATTCTTCAAGTGTGAGGTGACTGAAAGTCAAGTGGACTTAACCAAGACCTGATTTGGGGCAGTGGTTTAGGTAAAGAGAGGATAGGCTTAGGACTTAGGAGGAAATCAAATAGGCAGGACTCCATGACCATTGAAATGTGAGCACTTGAGCAGAAGAAAAAGCTTTGGATTATGACTTGTGACTCCTCTGACCTATAACTAAAATCCTAACAAATTACAACTCAAGTCCACAGTAAGTTCTAGAACTATCCTTGAGCTTTCTACCATAGATGACTTCTGAGAAGTTAAATATAGAAAGGTTTCGAAGTTTCATGTTTTTCCCAGACTCTGATTTTCCACAAGAGGTATCATGTGAGGGTGGCACAGGAAAGAACTGATCTTTTTTTTTTTTTTTTTTTTTTGAGACGGGGTCTCACTATGCAGTTCAGACTGGCCTTGAGCTCATTTTCTAGCCCAGCCTGGTCTCGAACTCGCAACAATCCTCCTGCCTCAGCCTCCTGAGTGCTCTTGTAACCGCCGAGTGCCAGGAGGTGTCTAGTGCTTGGCTCCAGGGTGGATGTTCAGAGGGTAGCCTGTGACCTGCTGTTGTGGTGTGTGTATCAACACTGCAGTCAATCCCAAGCAAGATGCCGCTGAGGCCGGAGTAGGGGAACGTGTGCTCATCTGCAGCACCAGTCTGGCAAGCCTCTCATCCCCACAGAGACCCCTGTGGCTCCCATCTGTGCGTATGTAGTTCCTTTGTGAGGCTGTGCTGTTTAGAAACACAGCTTCGTGTCCACTTTCGTGGCGCCTGCAGGAGCACAGTAACATAGCTCCGACTTTCGAACCAGGGAGAAGTCAGTTAAGTATTCTAAGACTTAATTTCCCCCTCAGTAAAGTAGTGATAATTAAAGAGTGGACAAATAAGCTCTGAGGAATAAGTGAGATAGTGTGGCTAAGGACACTCATTCTTGTGACCTACACAGGACCTTTATCAGCGCTCCTTACATTCCTTTCCCACCTTTACCTCTTGGAGACAGGAACACAAATCTTAGCCACTACCTGATATATAAAATAATGCTGTTTTATGGGTTTTGAATTTGCTTTGCTGAAGCTTCCGGAAGCCTCGGTTTCAGATGATCCAGTAAGCAAATCTTGAGTTTAGTTTGTCCTTAGGCTTCACAATTTTATTGGAATCTGTTCTGTCCATGTCTTAAGCTGTTTCGTGCCACCATAGTAGAATACTTGAGATTGGGTAATTCATAATGAGCAAATTTACTTTCTTAAAATTCTGGATGCTGGGAAGTCTTAGGGTCAAGACTCTGGCATCTCATAAGGGCCTTGCCGCATCCTCACAGGTAGAAAGCAGCAGGGTAAGAAGGGGAGTGAACGCTGGCCAAGGCCTTTTAGGGCTCCACTAGTCTCCTTCATAAGGGAGGCCCCGCATGGCCTCACAGCTCCCGAAGCCCCGGCCGCTCACCTTACACAGCAGCACATGCCTGAGTTTTGCAGGGGACACGTTTATACCATCGCTTGCCCCTGCAGCTGCCATCTGTATTAACTCAAGGCTCATCGCTTACTTAGAGTCAGCGCTCTGTGCTGTGCATTCAGGATGCTCTTAGATGCTTGGGTTCAGCCAGTGGTGGATCACAGGTATTTGAAAAACAGGTTGATTTGAATATGTACAAATTGTTTTCCTTGTTATTAATCCCTAAACAATACAAGTATTTACAGCATTTATATTGGATTAGATATTATGAGGAAACACAAGAGGATGTGTGTCGAATTCACCTAAGTACTGCAGTGTGCAAGCACCCACAGATTTTAGGATGGATGTGATGGTCCTGGAACCAGCCCGCCATGGACACCAAGGGCAGACTGTCTGCCATTGTGCAGCATCTGCTTGGATATATATTGTTTTAATTTCTTCTGAATTGTTTCCTAACTTATTTCTGGGCTTCACAAAATAAGCATTCTCAAGGAAACCTTTTGTACAAAAACAGAGTATGCATTTAGTTTCATTTTGAAAACTACACAAAGTAACTTTTGGCCTCATAGCCCATTGTGTTGGTGAGTCTAAATCTGTTACAGCTATAGTTCTTGGTAGTTTAAAAATTAAGAATTTTAAAAATAAATTTAAGCTATAGGTATAAGACTGATTTAAATAAAGATTAATTGCACAGTTTCGTTGATTTCATTCATGATTTCTTGATTTCATTCTGTCAGCTCTTCAAGTAGAGTTGGACTCAGTGGCACCAGATAGTAAAGCGTGCTACACAAGTGACTTCATGAGGGTGGGAAGCACTGTCCCTTTAACCACCACCTGTCTAGAAAGCTTAGCAAATTTCCTGTCACCATCACATACCTTGAAACCAGGAACAGAATTTAAAATGGGCAGTCAAAAAATGGTCTTCAACTCACTTGTTGGGAAAAATGTACGCATATATACTGATTTGTATACTGGGGGTACTACATGAAAGACACATAATCCGGGACTAAATGTCGGAGACTGAAAATTTCTTAAAAGCTAAAGTTAAAAGCCAAGTGTGGTTGCACATGCCTGTTTAGAAGCTAACTTAGTGAGGCTCTGTCTTAAAATTTAAAAATAAATAAAAAAGGGCTGGGGATTTAGCGTACTGTGAAGACCCCGGGTTTATCCTTTTACCACAGAAATAAAGGAGAGTGGAAATTAAGTATGTTGTTCAGTGGCAGAGCACTTTGCTAACCCGAGTAATCATCTGGATTTCATCCCGGTACCAAGAATACATACGTACTAACCTTTAAAAAGCTGAGTTAATAAAACCAAACAAACCAAGCCACTCTGACTTCCAAAATGGCAGCATGTGATTTCGCCCTCAAATTTTACCACTTTCAGCTGCAAGCATGCTTGGAGCTGCTGTGTGGCAGGCCTTGCAGGGAGCTGGTGTGGTGGGGAGTGGGCCTCTGCTGGGTCACTCAGGTTTCCTCCTGTCTTCCCTGAGAGGCCTGCTTGAGTACTGAAAGATAATGGTTTGCCAATCTTTTCTCTCAAAGCCAGGGTGTTTCTACAGTCTCTATGTAGTGCTGAATTCTTTAAGGAGGCTTGAGCTAAGTCCTGTACGCTTTCCCCTGAGGCATCCAGTTTTCTGCTGACTGCTCACAAATACAGCTCACTAGCTTCAATTGAAAAAGATCTTTCATTATTTTAAGCAAAGGACATCAGAAAGAAGTAATAGGTTTACACTTCATTCCTGTACGAGGCATTTTCCTGTCTCAGGTACAAATTCCCAACAGCTATGTATCATGAAAAAGACTACTGCTCCGTCTGTGAAATTCCAAGGGTTAGTTGTGTCCATCCAGATACTGTGTGTCTGTGCTCCTGTCAGATGTAGTGATTTGGAAATTGTGGTGGATGCAAATCAGACTTTTGTCCAGCGTGTGTGTGTGTGTGTGTGTGTGTGTGTGTGTGTGCTTTCACGCTCTTGAGAGAAACACAGGCAACTCGGAAAGATGTTGAAATGTTTAGTCAGGTCTTCTTCCAGTGAAAAGAGGTATATAAAACACACCCTGATGATGAGCAGCAATTAACAGTGCATTACTTTCTGGAAAGACTTGAAGCTGGCTGCCCTGCAGGTCAGAGTCAATAAAGACTGAGTTACTAACAATAGCCTTTCTCTCCCGCTGGAGCCTTGGACTTAACCCTAACTTCATCAGACCGGGGAGGAAAAGAATAATGCGCACAATAGGCGTCTTGGAAGTTGACTCGGGCCTAATGTGCAGAGGCCGTAGAAGCTGTCAGGGGCTTGATGGATTGGCTTGTGCGCCTTAGTCCCCAGTGCGAAGCACTAATGTCTCTGCATCTTCTGAGAGGGCTGATGTGCCACCTGGGGTCAGAACTTATCAGCCTGTGGGGCTAATGTTTCAGAGGCGGCCAAAGTACAGTCAATAATTTATACGGAAATTTGTGCTTAGATTGGCAAGGAAAGCGGATTCTGACTTGAATTCGTCTGTGCAGAAAGAAGTTGGGGTCAGCCTCAGATCTCCTGCTAACATCGTCCGTGTGTACTGGTAAAAATGAAAGTCATTATGAAATATTTATTTAGCAGTTAACATTTGGAGCCATATTTTAGGCAAAAATGACTACAAACATCAGCAGTTTTGAACTTAGTAGGAAAACAAAACCACCTCTGAACTGTAATCAGCAGTTCAGGTGAAAGCTGAGTGACTTCGGAAACAATTACCAAGTGTCCAGTGGGAGCTTCAGTTTATAGGCTCTAAAACTGAGGTTCGTGGTACGGGCAACATTGAGAGAAACGTTAGGTAATATCGAGGACTGGACACGATACAAATGTCAAAGAGGAATTAGATTTCAGTGGAGGCCTCGAATACTTCCTCCAGTTTGCAGAGAGGTTTCTCAACCAGAAGTGGACTTAGATGGCTGCGTGTGTGTCTTCAAAAGTACGCATGCTCAGATATTCAGTGTGGAGAAATCGCCAGTGGAGCAGTGACACCGGGCACATCTGGTCAATCAGCAACCAGCGAACTTTTGTTCTGCCCCAGCGAATGATGACTTTGCTCCAGTAAGTGCTAACAAAGGCTCTTTCCCTTCCCTGTGCTCTAGGAGAGCACTGTTAGTCACACTTCATTAGGCTTGTTTACAGAAAAGAGCTGGTCTCTAAGCACGTTATTGAAATACTTGTAACTCCATGGGGCTTTTTTCTTCCCTGAAAGATAAGAACCTTGGAATGTGGAAGGGGGGAGGGTGGGAAGCAGCCCCTGCCTGTCCTGCGGACACGGGACTGAGCCTGGGAAAAGTGGGCTCACCCTGGACCACTGCACCCCTCCTTTGTGTTGTCAGTGCATCAAGCAGCTTTACTTCTGCCTTTTATAGTCTAGACACATGTTAGGTGTTCGGTTAGCTATTCCTAAAACTTGCAGCCAGGTGTCCTTACCTTTCAGTGACCCAGAGAGCATTCCTCACTGTGGTCAAAGGAAGAAATAGTGGCTTTAAACAATGGATGAGTTTGTTAGGGGAAGACGACTTCACAGTGGCTGAAATTAGTGGTGGGCACAGAGATGATACAGGGTGTTGTTAAGACTGAAATTTGCAGCCCTTAAGATTCTAAAATACAGATATGCAACCGGGTCACAGGGAATATAGGTTAATTAGTACAGATATCTGAAGATGTTTCACCTGGAAGGGACACTGGACGACTTGCTGGGGGCTGTGTATCCACGTGTGAAATTCCTGGTATTTTTGCATTTCCCTCATTCTTTGATTTATGACCTGAGTTACAGGAGAGTTTAAAAGATGAGGGAACCTGCAAGACACGTGCATACCTGTAGTCCCAGACACTGCATAGGCTGAAATGGTAGAATTACAAGTTTGAGTTCAGCCTGGACAAATTGGAGAGACCTTGTCTCAAAATGAAAAATAAAGAGACTCAAATATGTAACTCGGCATTCCCTAGGTTCAGTTCCCAGTACCAGGAAAATAAAAAAGAAAACAACAAAACAGAGCCACAGCACATTTGCTGAGCACCTACTCGGCCCGGGCTAAACGCCTCCCATAAATCACACCACATCTCAGACTCATACTGGCCTTGTTTTTATGGATGAGGAAGCTGAGGTGTGGAGAGATTTACGTCAGCTCTGCAGAGGGGCTGTGAACCACGAGGGTCTCTGTCCAGAGCCACGCTGGCAGGAATTTAGAGTGCTCCATTTGCTCACAGCCCTTACTCTTTCTTCCTTGGGAGGCTTCCAGTTTGACCGCAGACTGAACCTGATTAGGGTGAGTGCATCCAGCTTTCTCCGTAGCCCTGTGAAGTGAGCCAGGCATGCACCGGCCTCTGGCTCCCTGTAGGGTAGGGCCCCTACTTCTGGGTGAGAACAGGGAGGGGCTCCCCAGCATGGACCTCATTCACCTTGGCTCTGTCCTTCATTGGAAAGTCTCTGACACCCCGTCCCTTTCCGTGTGGGCCAGCATTGTGGCTTTTCAGGATGCACAGAATGTATCTCTTTGTGTGCCATCTGCCTACAGATCCCGCCCGCTCACACACGTGCACACACACCAGTGTGTGCTCACACACACACACAGAGGGAAGAGCAACAGCTCCATTTCAGCTGCTGCTGTAAATTGCTATTTTAAATTTCACTGAGTGGAATAATAGCAGAGCGATCATCTGCAGTAAGCGTTGTTGGCCTTTATGAAGCATGGCTCCTTCAGAGGTTTCGTGATTTACAGAGGACGCAGCTGGTGGCCGGCAGAGCTGTAGGAATGTGTGCTCTCGGGGCCCAGTGAGCTAAAGATGAAAAGGGCCCGGAGCTGGCACCAAAGCAAATAAGCACGCTGACTTTAAATAAAGCATCGTAATTTACAGAGAGCCTGGCTCTTCAGTCTCTGTGAGATGCACGGATCAGTAGCAGCTTTTTGATGTGAAGCATAATAGTCATTGGTTCCCACTGGCTCCTTCTAACTCAAGAAGTGAGGATGGCAAAAAGTATTTTAAAACATAGTCTTACGATTTACTGTGTCACACATATTTTGACAATGATTCAAAAAGCACTTTTTATGAAACTGTTAATCATCCACGACCTAAACTGTACAGACACAGGAGAGGGTGGATTTGGAGAAGACCAGTAACGGGGAAAGTTGAGAGGGCCAATATCTCCTCCTTCCCTATCCCTTGCCTCCCTTCCCCCACCCCAAAGTAATAAGGATTTTAGCTCTGACATTTGATGTCTTTTGCATCTTCAGTTTCGCTCATAATAACTACCCCCCCACACACACCCACATCCACGCACACCAGCTGTCTCCCCCTGCCCCGGGCCAGGCGCGGCCTGACCCATACAGCAGGGGACCAGAGAGCTGTTACAGGCTCCCTCTTCACAGCACTGCACACCCTTCCCCTTGTATCCCTGCAGGGCTCATGTCTTGTGAGGTATTGGCGCAGCAAAGGAGACATTTGCCTTGGGGATCGTTTACTTTTGTCTGTTTTTGCTGTTCTCTTTACTACATGTGTTCCTCGCTGAAGTACAGCGTGGTGGAGAGCTTGGGGGTGGGTGGTAGGAGCCAAAAAGATCCTGGAATTAATATGAAGTGCAGGAAAGGCCGGGGGCAGTGGTTGGAAGGCTGCATTCTCTCAGTTGCTTCTCCCTGGAGACTTGTGAGTCTCATAGTGGGTGAGGCTGTCCTCCTGGCCATGGGAGACCCTGGTTATGTGCTGTGTGCCCAAGGTCACTTATACATAGCTGCGTCCTAAAATAACACTCTTAAGAAAGGAAGAACTGTTATGAGGAAATTCAGTAGGAACTGAATCACTGTGAGGACCTGTAGGAAGCTTACTTTATAAAATATTTATAAAATATCTTTCCCAAATTTTCAGCTGCTTTTATTTACATAAAAATATCTCCCAATGAGCTAATAATAAAAGCATATGAAGCAGGGTTGGCGGTGGGGAGTCAGTTCCAACATTGGACATTGAGCTCCCATGACGCAAGGGAGGAGGAAGGGAATGAGAAATCACCTGCCCCGCTAATGAGGAAACTGTGCTTCAGAAAAAAAAGGGTGAGAAAACTGTCAGGGTTACAGATCATGCTCTCAGCTCATCAGATGTCAGCTGAATCAGTGGGTGCCTAGAGAATGCAAGTTCAGAACCTGGCATCAGAAATCGGACCGGGGCTGTCGCTTATCTCCATGCCATGAGGCCTCGGAGGAGGTGGGGACTTACTGGAAAGTTTACTCAAAAGGCCAGAAATGAAACCTCTTCGTCCAGATGCATGCAGACACACTATGTGCATTACATGTATTTGCTCAGCTTAAACATTTACATTGCTCCACATGTCTGTCTCAACAGACTGTGTGTGTGTGTGTGTGTGTGTGTGTGTGTGTGTGTGTGTGAAGGAACACTGCTTAAGATCCATCCCCTTAGGGGGTACAGGAGGTGGCTTTTGTTGCTGCCCAGTGTCTCTAACTTGCTCCCCTACTGAAACAAACTCAGGGGTCTTGTTCTCCTCCCCTCTCCTTACACTTGAACCTCAGACTTGTTCTCCTGCCTGTCCCCAAGGAGGAACTCTGAGCACCTTAGCGGAAACTGTTAGAGGGACTGCCCAAGTAATCAAGAGTACATACTCTGGTGTGAATGGCCTATGCGTAGATATATATTCTTAAACTGGCTCGGGCCACCAAGGGCAGCGCTGCTGTAAGAGGCGTAGGTCTGCCCAACCTCAAAGCAAATGCTTTTGTTACTTTCTCTCCAAGATCTTGTGATTTTTTTCTCCCACAATTTTTTGTGAACTAAAATGTCTACAATGACACCTATTATACTTTGTAACTACAACCATGTTTGTTAGAAATAGGATCTGATTGTTTAGAAGAAGCAAAGCGTCTTTCTTGGCTAAACATTAATTGCTCTACAGTGATGGGGCTCACATTTTTGGGAGTTTTATCTTGGCTATCAGAGTTTTCATTAATGTTTAGACAAGAGTGATACTTGGTCACTGACAACCTGTCACCATCCTCATTCGGGGACAGGCGCCCATGCAAATGTGTAGAACAGCATCTAGTGTCCCCGGTGGTGCCTGACAAAAGCCTTGGCTCTGCCCCTCTTCTTCCCCACCGGACTTCTGAACAGGCCATTGTGTTTTTAGAAGTGGGAAGGGTGACGTTACTAGGGAAGCGGGAGAAAGAAAGGCAGCAAGGGCTTCTTTTAGCTGACCAGTCAACTGGATATTGACCACCTGTCTTCATGGGAAAGAAATAGATGGCAGTGAATAAGCGAGAGTCTAGTTTTCCAAGAGGCTCAATGATTTACCCAAATCAATACGGCTCATCAGGCCTCAGAACAAAGGCTGCAGGCGAGGTGACAGTGATGGAAGTGACTGTGTGTTCTTTTGTGTATTAAACCATAAGCCCCATGGGGAAACAAGGTTTCTCTTAGCTATGTCTTTTTAGCGGGGTGGGGGTTCTTTTGGGTTTTAAAAAAAGGTCTCCATAGTTTATGTTGATGCTCAAGTGTAGCTCCAAAAGAGATAAACCGTGTCAAGGAAGGAAATACCGTCTTTTAAAATGTAGATTAAAATAGCATTTTGCCTTTTTTTTTTTTGGGTATTGGTTAGGGTTTCATTTTTTTCTTGTTATTTATGGATGGTGTTTGGATGAATGTTCTTAAGATTAACCTCTCGCAAAGAATCACAGCTGATATTATCCCCCCATAAATGAACCCATTCCCAGTGACCTGAAAAGCGTACCGAACCCTACCTGGAATGCTGGGCTGCCTTTGGAGAGGTTATGATTAACACAGATAGGGTGATGCCAACATATTCCTGCCAGGGGCGGAGAAGAGCTGTCCAAACCAGCAGTCGTTAGCCCTCGTCCTTTAATCTTTAAGCTCACTGTGCTTTTATAAAGTAGTACATTAACACCAGGACAGTGTGTGTCTGGGGTTTATGACTGGGGTGGCGGCACACTAGGGCATGACGTGTTGCATTACACTCCCTTTTGTTGGTACTGCCCTATCTCCGTAGCTCTACTGCCATACACTTTGTTCAGATAAAGCCCAATGTTCAGGGTGACTAATCGCAGCGCTGTGTTCCAGATGGTTTGATTACAGGATGTGGTTAAAGTGACTCTTAAAACATTAAAACATTCAGCCCAGCAGTAGGGCTGTTTAAAAAAAAATACTGCATTTATAGTCACGTGACACTTAACTTTTCTTACCCCAGTGCTTCATCCATGCTTGGTGTAGGGAACAGGAAGGTTCCTATGCTTTTTGGCTGGCATGTATTTGATGGGCAACCTTAGTTATAAATTTAAAACTGTCCAGATAATTATAAACTCGGCTTTGTCCTCTGAAAAAGTATCTGTGTGAAGGCTGAAGTTATAAGACAAAGAATAGAGATATTATATCATTTTCAGCTTCCAGAAAAGCATCAGTATTGAATACAATACAGCAAAAACAACAAAACATTAGCAGGGGGAGATCTGAACAAAGGAATGACTATAAATCATACCTTGTGCAATAGCTAGATTGTATAAAGTGTAAGGCGAGACGGTACCCGAAATACAGGACCTGGACCGGGTCAGGAAATCAGCATATTATATGGGTCATTCCTGTTATCACTTACATTTCACTAGAAAGAATGTAGGAAAGAGAAGAAGTGTGCAAAGTTTGAAAAGAAGGATTATGGTGTAAATGGGTTACAAGTTGCTGTTATTAGAATGAGGTTTCTGTTTTCTGCCTGGGCGCACACCAAATCCATCCAGATGTGGTGGTCTGAGTAGGAGTTCAAAACACTTCTGCCTCACTCCCAATTCCGCGTTTGCAAGGCTTGGCAAAGACTTCTGTCCCAGAGACGAGCCACTTTAAAGACTCCGAGACAGTCTTTAAACTGTAATATAAACAGAGTTACGCTGATCCTCTGGGAAATCAGGCATTTGCCCAGTTCTTGAAGAAACAGCTTCACAAATACCAGAAATAATAATTCATAAGCCACATTTATAACATCTTTGGAGTAAAATCTCCCCACAGAGAATGTGCATCATCTACCAGCTAGTGAGAGATTATACTTATTGGAAAAATATGATAACAGTGCATGGAAGTCACTGAGGAGGACTCGGGTTAGATTCTGGTCATTTCCTATGTGTTCAGTGAACGCTAACTGTGAGCTGGGCAGTGTACTCTTAGGGGCTGAAGAGCAGACACTGCCCACATTTGAAGATTGTTGGAAGAGACAGATTCACTGTTACAGGCATCGAGTGAGATGTCAAAGGCCTAGGTATTAGGGGAGGTGAAAGAGTCTTAAGAATGTTCAAACATGAGAGTTGTTGTTGCTGCTTGAGAGACTGAGCTGGGTATTTCTGGTGAGGGAAGGGTCTCCTCATGATTCAGAGTCCCAGCTGAAGGACCCCTCACTTCAGTGTGTAGCCTTTAAGGTCAGTGTAGTGATTGCCATTACAATGAGCCACAAAGGGGAACAGACTAGACGTGCAGCAGAGATTCTTAACAGGCCAGGCCCACGTGCATTCACTAGGCTTCCTCTGGTAGAGTACAGAGGTCACTGCTACGAAGGCTGGGACAGTCCACTGGCAGACTCAGAAAGAAGAGGGAAGCAAGTTCTTGAGAGTACCCTTTGGTGGGAGAACTGTGCGTGGAACCCAGTTGGGACCTAAGATACAACAGCCATTTGGGGGGTGATGTGCACATTTGTGTGACCAGGGAGAGAAGTCACATGGGGAAAACAGTGGAATTTGCCTCTGGTCCTCATTTATTAGGAATTTTAGCTTTCCTTGTGGAAAGCTAAAGTCTTTAGTCTTTGGACTAAAGAACCTTATTTAAGGTTTCATGCAGGGGAGTTAAAATCATAACATGAAGACTAGCTGAAGACACTTGTCTGGGATGGAGGGCAGCAGGACAGCGTGACCAGGAAGGAAGGATGGATAGAAAGAAGGACGGAAGGGAGGGATGTGAATGCTCACATGGCTTTTTCTTGCCGGGATGAATGGTGGAGGACAGGTGGGGCTGTTTCTGTAGGCTATCAGAAGGCCCAGGAAGAAACAAGATATTCAAAGACAGATTTTTAGTTAATACAAGGAGCACCTTTTAAAAGGTGACTGGGAAAAAACAAAGTCTGGGTGGGTGCTGGTAAAATCTTTTATCAGTACATGGCCAGAAGGGAAAGGGACTACACAAAAGCGTTGATGGCTTTCTACCTCAGCTTCTTCCTCAGTCATAACTTGCATCTGAGGCTTTGGCCCATCATCCTCCTCTTCCCTCTCAGTTAGCTGCAGACCTTTAGTCTTCTCTGGTAAACCAACTTTACGGACTTCCATCTTGCTCATTCAGGTGCCCAACATGGTTCCGTTCCAGTGGGGCCAGGGTTAGGGTTACTGAGACCTGGACACCTAAGGCTACCCTCCAAGCAGGAAGTGAGACTGAGGACAAACTCCAGTGTTAGCACCCTCACGCTCCAGTCTGCTGTGACAGGTGAAGTTCTGCAATATGCAGAACTGTACTTCCACTTTGGGATGACATCTATATGCCAGTGTTGGTTCTAGGAGCAGAGTCTTGGAATAGTGTGGTCAGTCCTAGCCAAAATGTGCTTGGTTCAGTGGCACCAAACAGCTCCCTAATGCATAGTCCATAGACACAGTAAATACTCAAAGGCCTGTCTTCTGGGAAATGCACTGGAACCCGTCTGAGATCTCAGGTTTTTTGACCTGTGGAGAGGAGGGCCTTATGTTATATAATACACATCCTGTTCATAGTAAATGCCCTGTAGATAATATGCCTTTGGGAGCAGCAGCTTATGTGATGCTCCAGTATCTGAGATAAACTGTCACCAACACAAAGAAAATCAGTGCAGTGTCACACCCTCAGATTATACCACCAGTGTTTCCACTGTGCTCTTCCTTTACTAGTAATAAGACTCGGGTATTTTTCAAGTATAAAGTGTTACAGTGCAGGCATTAGCTCTTACAGAAAGAGCATGCCCAGTTCATGGCACAAAAGGGAGGGTAATCAACCTGTGCTGGCAATTTGAGAACTCAAAGAGGAAACGGACTTAAATGCGCTCCGGGCACCTCGCACGCAGGCTAGATGTTTGGAAGAGTGAATGCACCTTTGGGAATGAGTATCCGTGTATTTCTAATTTATGTAAGAAATACAACTCCCTGCCTAGATTTGTACAATTCATGTTTGTCCTTTTAGAGAAATGACTCTCATCTTGAGCATTTATTTATGCCTTTAAGTCAGGACTGTGCGCTTTATAGGGTCGTAGGTTACAAAATGTTTACCACTTGAGATTTCTGGGAAATGATTCTCCGCGCTCCTGCTGTGGAGCTGGGCACCGCCTTTGCACTGGCTCTTCACGGCGGGTGCTGTAGAGCCGTCCTGGAGCCCCTGTGTGTGTGCACACGCGAGTCCGCGCTCGCGGCCTTGTGCACCTCTTGCACGGGAGGGGAAGCCCGCCGCGAGCACGCGTGGCTCGTCCGACGCACGGCGTGGCTGGGCCTTCCGGAATCCCCCTCGAGGGGAGCGCCTGTCTGGAGCACCTTGAACACCTTCTAGACTCCTAGAGAATTGGGGTGACGGCGTGGGCCCAGGGTGCTGATACAGGCTTTTCTGCAGGCTTCTCTTTCCCAGCCAGCACACAGCGGTGGCCACACCGTGCTCACATCTTCAGTCTGCAGGTGCAGAGGGACGGTCCGGTCCGGCCCCAGGGGCGTTCGTAGCGGAGGGGAAGCCAGGCGGGCGAGGCCGCAGCGGACCCCCGCGGACGCCGCAGCGGACCCCCGCGGACCCCGCAGCTCTAGCCTGAGCCGCTGCCTTCTCCGCCGGGGCTCCAAGCTCCCGCCGGTCGCCCTCCGCCAGCCAATCAGATTGGAGAGTTGGCAGCCGGCTCTGGCCAATCCGCGGCCAGCCTTTGCTGGAAATGCGAAACCCTTAGGGGAAAAGCAATAACAAAAGCCTTTCACTGCAGACAAATGTTAAGTGTCTGTGCAGACTTTTCCTGTTTTTAATTTTATTACTGCAAGAATGGAAGGTTTGTTGTTTCTTTCATGTTTCCTTTCAAGCAATTTTAATTATACATTTGTGCTACATCAGGGGCTCTGGAACGCAGTGATTCAGCCCATTGCATCTAAAGCTGAAATGCAGTAACCTTCTCGCAATACAGATATATTTCTGCACTGTAAATATAGCTGACATGCTCAAGAATTTTAAGCAGCTGCAAAGGTCTTTGACACCACACACAGAGCCCCAGAGAGCAGATGATGAGAAAAGCAGCTCAACCGTCCCCTTCCTCTCCTTTGCACCGCCCCCCCCTTCCTGAAGGGATGTGCTCATAAAGAATCCTTTCCCCCAATTGTTCTTCTGTCTTGCGCACATTTTGACCAAATGCCTAATTACCACTGACTCGCATTGCAAAATGAATTTCTTATACTCAACAAGGGGGAAAAAATTCCTGAGGGAATTACAAAGGACTGAGCCACGATTTGAGAAAAGACTTGCATTGCTTCGTCCTAGCTTTTCTTTCTGTGCTACACGATTGCTACAATAGGCTGAACTTACACTGAGTAAATTCAGCTGTCACGTAAGTAATAACAACACAGACCATATGGGAAACAATTTTAAACCCCCTTTGGAGACTCGTGAAAGAAAATCTTCCTTCTTCACTGAAGTCCCAACCATTCAAATGTTTTACCTGCTGTTAGAAGGGTCTCAAGGAAATGAGTCTTACCTTGTGAGGTTTCCCTGATCACACAGGAGCTCAGCTCGGGTTTTCTGTAAATTCAAAATGGCAGCAGAAGTAGTGGAAGTGAACAGACCAGCTGGAAACAGACTTTGAGTAGTGTCTGCTAGTGTTTCCAAGAAAGAATAGGTGAGGGCGACTGCAGAAGAGGAAACAAAGATTCACAGAAGTCTTTCATGTATTTGCCCTAATATTTTATATACGTCTTAAGCTCTAGGTTTTTTAAAAAACATTTTTTAAAGAAGTAATGTTTTAAAAGTGGCGCTTAGACTCCAGAGAAATAAAGACAATGTTTTGTTTCTCGGTGCCATTTGGTGTACTAAGTGCACTTAGGTTTAGTAATTCACAGATGCAGTGCTAAATTAAATTGTCTCTCTGCAAAGCAGTGGGGGAAAGCAGAATAGCTTGCAGGAAATAAGTGTGTTGGTTTTGAGATTTCTTTGTTAATCCTCTGTGGCAAATGCTTACCAAAGTTGATTCTAAAGATAACCCCAATAGCAAATCTATTGTGCACATTATTTTCTTAAGAGGGCTATTTTAGGAGTTCTTAACATGAAACAAGACCAAACAGTGAAACAGACACAGCACCAGGCTGATTATTGTCTCAGAGAGTCAAGGAGGGGGGAGGATTAGGAAGGAGAAATCGAGCAGATTGTCAGCTCCCTGCACTCTTGAGTCTCCATTTTCTTCTCTGTTCCTATCTTTATGCACTCGCACAATTTTTTTCTTAATAAAAATCACCATTGTTTTATGTTGTCGAATTGGAAACAAAACCAGTTCTTTTCAGTCACCTTCTGGTTTAAGCACTGGTAACCAGCGCTTTGTTTATGTTGGCTGCTTGCCAAATGAAAGCAATTATGTGTAATAATAGAAAAATTAAGAGGTGAGTGTTGCTGTTTTACAGCAGGACATGGCAAAAACCATTTCCTTCTGTCAGCAGTGTCTTGGTTACAGTCTCTCAGGCTCCCTCCTGTGCCACATGGACATGCACACGGAGACACACACCATTTCCTGTGGGTTTGAACTTGAGGTCACCGAAACCAGAAGGAAGAAGACTGCAAACCACAGCCTTTGAAAGCAAATGAGAACAGAATTTTGCTGATAAAAATAGTGGCAATCGATGGAGTAGAAATAAAGTCACTGGTGTTAAATGTGGTCCCCTTTCATCCCTTCCTCCCTGCAGGTGTCCTGGTTGTCAATGTCACGTGGAGGAATAAGACCTACGTGGGGACACTCCTGGACTGCACCAAGCACGACTGGGCCCCTCCCAGGTATGCAGGGGCTTTTATTTCTCTCCTCCTCCTCCTTCCCTCGTGCTTCCTTTGCAAGGAAACTAGAGAACAGATTAATAATACATAAAAGTCTGCTTGTAATTGAAACCAGGCAACAGAGAAACGAGCAGTTCAGCATTGAGCACACAGCGAAGTGCATACACGGCTTCTTTTCTGCTGGGAGATCTCTGCTCCCCATCCCTTCCCTCTCTCCTTTGTTTTCTTCTCTTCTCATAGTGGGAATTTGAACTGACTTGGAAGCCAGCTATCTGAGCTGTGTTTCTTTGATTTTCTGAGGCAGAATGTAAGCCATTGGTAGCCTGCTCTGCTGCAGATGTTGAACTTGTCAGTGGAAAAGTAAAGTGGTATTTTCCTTAAAATACCAAAACGTTGACTCCTCCTTGCTGCATTATGTACCTTGTGATTTCATGTGATTCGTTTGGAGACGCTTGTGTTGACACCTGTTCTTGCTTTCCTAGGTTTTGTGAGTCGCCAACGAGTGACCTGGAGATGAGAGGGGGCCGGGGCCGAGGGAAGAGAGCAAGGTCTGCGGCTGCCGCCCCGGGCTCGGAGGCCACCTTCACGGAGTCCAGAGGGCTTCAGAGCAAGAACAGAGGCGGGGCCAATGGGAAGGGGCGGCGGGGCAGCCTCAATGCCAGTGGGCGAAGGACACCCCCAAACTGTGCTGCAGAAGATATCAAAGCCAGCCCTTCCTCCACCAATAAGAGGAAGAACAAGCCTCCCATGGAGCTAGACCTGAACTCCAGCTCTGAGGACAGTAAGCCTGGGAAACGCGTCCGCACAAATTCTAGAAGCACTCCCACCACCCCCCAGGGGAAGCCAGAGGCTCCTTTTTTGGACCAAGGCTGCTCCTCTCCGGTGTTAATTGATTGTCCTCACCCAAACTGCAACAAAAAATACAAGCACATTAATGGCCTGAGGTACCACCAGGCTCACGCACACTTAGACCCAGAAAGCAAGCTGGAGTTTGAGCCTGACAGTGAGGACAAGATCTCAGACTGCGAGGAAGCCTTGAGCAGCGTGGCCCTCGAATGCAGTGAGCCAAGCACAAGTGTGTCTGCTTACGACCAGGCAAAGGCACCCATGTCCCCTGGGGCCCCCGGGACTCCCAAAGGAAAGAGAGAGTTGATGAGCAATGGCCCAGGGTCTCTCATGGGTTCCAAAGCTGGGAAGAATTCTGGCAAAAAGAAAGGGCTTAACAGTGAACTGAGCAACCTTCCGGTCATCTCCCACATGACGGCCTCCTCAGACAGTTGCTTGGCAGTGGACGGCAGTCTGGCTACCGAAATGCCCAAACTGGAAGCGGAAGGGCTGATTGACAAGAAAACTCTGGGTGACAAAGAAAAGGGCAGAAAAGCCAACAATTGCAAAATGGACAAAAACCTCTCCAAACTGAAAAGTGCCCGGCCAATTGCCCCTGCCCCAGCCCCAACACCCCCGCAGCTGATTGCCATACCTACTGCAGCCTTCACGAGCACCACCGCGGGGACAATGCCTGGCCTGCCCTCCCTCACCACCACTGTTGTCCAGGCCACACCAAAGAGCCCCCCGCTGAAACCCATCCAGCCAAAGCCCACAATTATGGGAGAGCCCATCACCGTGAACCCGGCCCTGGTGTCCCTCAAAGACAAAAAGAAAAAGGAGAAGCGAAAGCTGAAGGACAAAGAGGGGAAAGACACGGGAAGCCCGAAAATGGATGCTAAGCTGGGGAAGCTCGAAGACTCCAAGGGGGCTGGCAAAGACCTCTCTGGGCATTTTTTAAAGGATCATCTTAGCAAGAGCGAGGGGCTGACCAACGGGCTCTCGGAGTCCCAGGAGAGCCGCATGGCCAGCATTAAAGCCGAGGCCGATAAGGTCTACACGTTCACGGACAACGCCCCCAGCCCGTCCATAGGGAGTGCCTCGCGCATGGAGTGCAGCCCCCTGGTGAACGGGCAGGCGCCCATGGTCCCGCTGCACGTGCTGACCCCGAACGGCCCCGAGAGCTCAGCGGCCAAGACCAGCAGCCCCGCCTACTCAGACATCTCGGATGCCGCTGACGATGGCGGTTCTGACAGCAGGTCAGAGGGCATGAGGTCAAAGGCCAGCTCCCCATCAGACACTGTTTGTGGCAAGGACGGCATTGTAAAAGGGCACTCCTCCTCGACAGCACCGTCCTCTCAACTGAAAGAGTCCCATTCCCCCTATTACCATGGCTATGACCCCTATTACTCTCCCAGTTACCTGCACCCTGGGCAGGTCGCTGCCCCTGCAGTGGGGAACACTGGGAGCTTGCAGGCCCTGAAGATCAAGAAGGAGTCTGAGGAGGATGCAGAAAAAAAAGACAAGGCCGAGCAGCTGGAGTCTAAGAAAGCGGACCACAATGTCCTGTCCCTGCAGCCGCAGCACCAGTCGGTGATCACACAGCGGCACCCTGCCCTGGCCCAGTCCCTTTACTATGGCCAGTATGCCTATGGACTCTATATGGACCAGAAGTCACTGATGGCCACCAACCCGGCCTACAGACAGCAGTATGAAAAATACTACGAGGACCAGAGGCTGGCCGAGCAGAAAATGGCCCAGGCTGGGAGAGGAGAGTGTGAGCGGAAAGCGGAGCTGCCTTTGAAAGAGCTGGCTAAGGAGGACAGTAAGCAGAAAAACGCACCGCCGGCCACAATCTCAAAAGCTCCCTCTGCTCCAGAGCCTAGCAAAAACCATTCTAAACTAGGGCCGTCAGTGCCTAATAAAACTGAGGAGACAGGTAAATCGCAGCTTCCCTCCAATCACCAGCAGCAGCTTCAGGCCGACAGCTTCAAAGCTAAGCAGATGGAAAACCACCAGCTTATTAAGGAGGCTGTAGAAATGAAATCTGTCATGGACTCTATGAAGCAGACAGGTGTAGACCCAACCTCGAGATTTAAACAAGTAAGATTGTGGATCGTGACCCCGACAGATAGAGCAGTCTGAGCCGTTTACATGTCTGGGGTTGATCTGGTTAGTGTTCATGCACAGGAAAGAAACCAAAATCGGGGTTTTTTTTTTTTTTTCTCTTGAAAATGTCTTAAAGAGTCTCACGAGTTGCATAGCTGTACAATGTGCGTTGCTTACTATTTTCTTACTGTGTTCTGTGGGAAAAGGAGCTCCAGACATGCGCTGTGCAGTCCTGTGTTCCATGCCCTTACTGTATTTAATTCTGTGACTCTAATGCATTCCCTTAATTTCTTGCTAAGTCTGAGGGGAGGGCATTCCACTAAGGGACAGTAAATTCCTTTTCAACTCCGAGATTCTGAGTTTGATTGATAAATACTTACTCTTTCATATTTCTACATTTCTATTAGCATCTTCCTGGAGTATCACAACTGGGCACTTAATTCATATTTCTTTTTGTTTTTTATTTTTGGTGGTACTGGGGACTGAACCCAGGGCCTTCACACCGAGCTACATCCCCAGCCCTTTTTCATTTTTCATTTTGAGACAGGGTCTGGCTAAGTTGCTAAGAGGTCCCAGAGCCTTTCACCTGGGCTGTGAGGTCTCTGCATTCCTGTTCTGCACACCATGTTAAGTGCCCAATGGATAACCTGGTGCTGAGTGCTTGTGAGGAGAGCTGGGCCTCAGCCCTCATCCTGGAGCCCCGTGGCCAGCCATCTTGACAGCACCTAGAAACCGGGCACTCTGAGATCCCACCCATGCCAGCACTTCCCTCACAGCTCAGACGTCTAGCTTCACTGTGGCCTCACCCTAGCCTTCCTACACTGCCTCCCACCCACGCCAGCCCCACTGACACGGTCACGGTGTATCGACGACAGTCCTTTCCCTGTGAACATTTCTGCCCAGAGCTGGAACTGAGGCCCAGTTCTCACTGTCCACTCAGGACCTGAATTCCTGGTGGAATTCCACTCCCCGTGGAACGGGTGCCGCAGAAGCCATTTCGGATTCTCAGCTTGCTCCTTCCCAGAGGCCTAAGTGGGGCTGTTGCTTGACAGGACTGTGTTTGAACAGCACAATTTTGGACATTCATAGATGGCTTTGTTTTCTAATAGAGGAGCCATAATATGTGCTATGAATTTGAAATTTTGTTTTGATTAAGATGCTAACACATAATGAGAAGTGAGCTGGCAGTATATTAAGCCTCAGCTGGAGTAAGTGAAGAAAACGTATTAGGAAAACAAGAGTTTTTTCTTCTAAGTGATGTTAATAGCTATAGTAATTGCTTAAATTTGCTATTGTTAACTTGAGTTTAGAGTTTTTAAAATCCTTTTTACCTATGTAAAGTATTAAAAGTACAATGAGGATTGGATTAAATACATCCAAGGATGTATTTAATGTTAAAAAATGCATCAAGGGCCCAGTCCAACAGCTCAGAGTCTGGAGCCCAGCTTCTCAACTGGGCAGCAGTGTGACCTTGATGGTGCTTGAACTTTTAAGAAGTGGGTTTTGTGTTTTGTACAAGGAATCTGTTTTCACCCCAGACATGATCGCTGTATGAGAGAAGGAATAATAACAGTGCCTACACATAAACAGATGCTAACTTTGTATGCAAAGTAATAGTAATAGTGCTGTCATGATGGCTAATGGGTTTTTAAAATTAAAGTTTTAAGACAAATGTGTATATATTTTTAAATCAGGATCCAGATTCAAGGACATGGCATCATTACGTATACCAGCCCAAATACCTGGATCAGCAAAAGTCAGAAGAACTTGATAGAGAAAAGAAATTGAAAGAGGATAGTCCAAGGAAAACCCCTAATAAAGAGAGTGGTGCATCCGGCCTTCCTGTTTCGCTAACAAGCATCAAAGAAGAACCCAAAGAGGCCAAGCGTCCCGATTCACAGTCAATGGAGGAGAACAAGCTGAAAAATGACGATCGGAAGACGCCTGTGAATTGGAAAGACTCTCGGGGGACACGAGTAGCCGTGTCCTCACCCATGAGTCAGCACCAGTCGTACATACAGTACTTGCACGCCTACCCGTACCCGCAGATGTACGACCCCAGCCACCCCGCCTACCGGGCTGTTTCTCCCGTGCTGATGCACAGTTACCCTGGTACGTGTTGTGAGCTCTGACTCTAGGGGAGGGAAGAGACTGTGCTTGAATATCAGTTATTAAAAACCTCACAATAAATTAGAAGCTTCAAGAATGACGTTTGTTCTGCTTGTTTTTATACTGTTTAAAGTCCCAGAGATGAAACTGATTTAATAGAGGATTTTTGGAAATGAAATATCAAGAGTCCTCGGCTGTAGTTTCCATAGTCTCTGATGGTCTGCTGTAGTTGTTAGACTGGCAGATACTTTATTGCCTATGAAAATATTCTAACCACTTACTGTCATAATCCTTACAGTTACTATTCCTTTCACTTAAGCAGACACATAAATGCATGAAGTGGCTGTGAGCTCAATTCTGTTTATAACCTCTGTTCATCAGGATGAATTAACTGGAGAAGAAAATCGGAGAACCTAGATACAGTTTAACAATGATGTAGCCCATTTTTAATGTAGTCCTTATTTTAAGATGTCTGACTCACATCACAAATTCATGTAATCCAAATTATGTTTTTTAAAGATGTGGCCCATAATTTGCTGTGGCATTTGCTGTTTATCTGCAGGGGCCTATCTCTCTCCAGGATTTCATTATCCTGTTTATGGGAAGATGTCAGGGAGAGAAGAGGCAGAGAAAGTCAATACCAGCCCCAGCATCAGCACGAAAACAACCACTGAATCTAAAGCCCTGGACTTGCTCCAACAACATGCCAACCAGTACCGCAGCAAGTCTCCTGCTGTAAGTCTCCTTCCGTTGCCTTTTACAAGGACAGTGTTTTGGGGAAGACAAGCTAGAGAACAATCTTGGATATAAATACTTCGAACCAGCTGTGATTTCAGGGTGCTGTTTTATCCTTAATACATAAAGAACGTAGTGTTCAAAAAAAAGATGCTTTCCCATGTGAGAGACAAACAATAGTTCAAGTGCCTATGGTAGTAGTGAGGTTTTCTGTTGCACAATATGGTACGTCTTGTTAGCCAGGAAGATGTGTTTCGCCTGGGAATTTAAAATAATAGGAGCCAACTTTTGGACAGACTATTGTTCTTGAAACACTGAAAAATTAACGGTCAGGCACAAGCTCTTGAACTGTCAGGCAGAAAGAAAAAACAAAACACAAAAAAGACAAGAAATCTGGTCCAAAATTCACCTGGCAGTAAGTTGATGGGGAGGAGGCTTTCTGGGTGGTAAATCTGACTTCCCAGAAAGGTAGCATGTACAGAATAAAACCTGCCCATCTTGCACCACCCATCTTTGTTGTTAGCCTCTCTTCCGCAGACTCAGGTTTTAAGTGCCTCCTGTAGGTCATTGGTATTCATGTGTTCGGCATCCATGCTTGGGTGCTCGTATGAGCCATGTGGGGGGTCCATGCCATAGGGTAACTATTCATTTTATTCGGCTACAAATTGGAGTGGTACACAGTGTGAGACGCATGTGCAAGTCACTTGGCTAAGGAGAGAGGGCTACATCTGCTGTTTTTTGACCTTGACTCCTTGCCTATCCCTGTAACTCTGCTGAAGTCATGCAAATGTGTGTCTTCAAAAGAAGATTTCTCGGCTAGAGGTTTAGCTCAGTGGTATGAGTGCCTGCCTGGCAAGTGCAAGGTTGTGTGTTCAGTCACCAGTACAAAAAAAGAAAATTTTTTTTTACTCCAAAATGCAAGTGTCTAGCTGATCCTGGTAACTGTTTAAAAAGACACCACCGAAAGGACATGATAGTTCTTGCCAGAAAAGAGAAGTTTAAACTATGCTATCTACAATGTGCATGGGTACACTCTGTAGAAAATCTATAATGATGAGTTAAGAGTCATTTTCTGTGAATCTTCCTTCTGGTAAATAGATTTTTTTTTTTAGTCTGGGTGAGAAAGAGAACTTTAGTGAAAGAATGTTGGGTTCAAGGTGGAAATATATAGAAAACAGGCATTCCTTAACCCAGCTGTGCCTCGGGAGACGCTGGACTCTCCGTGTGAGCACTCAGAAATTGGAAGATCCCAGATGCAGACGTAGGATAATGGCTTCTCGTACAGTAGTACGTCCTTGGACCAGATTTTTTATCATCTAGTTCCAGAGAATGCTGAAAACAAGGAATTCAAGTCCTTTATATGAAATAGTGTGCTGTTTGCATACAATTTCCTTACATCTGTCTTTATACAGTACTTTAAAGTGCATCTAGATTATCTCAAATATCTAATACAGTATAAATGCTAAGTAAATACTTGCTATACTCTATACTTAGGCAATAATGACAAAAAAAAAGTCTGTATATTTGGTACAGCAAATTGTTACAATGTTTTTGATCCCAGGTTGTTTGAATTACAGATGTGGAACCCGTGAGTATGATGTGTGAAACTGGGATGTATAAACATTTTCATTGGAACAAAATGGATACAGACATGTTTAAAATTTTGAGAGTTTCTGTTCACAAAATACAAATAAAAGTGTAATTAGACAAGTTGACCTGGATAAAAATCTTCAGAATGACTTCTGTTCCTTGACTCATTATAAGAGTTGTTTCTGACTCGAAGCCTGCAGTTATGCATGGACATGAGGAGAAGTCTGCTCACTTTACTCTGGAGGGGGCAGTTGTTTGGGGCTGTATTCCAATGGAAATTAAAGCATGTCATTTGAAATTATCTCCAGTTAATACAGAATTTTGGCTATGAGCTGCATTTTAATCATTTACACAGATTGCTGAAGGGACAAAGTGGTTTAGTAGTTCTTGTTGCATTTTAGAGAATAAAGTAGGATGCATTTTTCTCTCTGTTTGCAGCCTGTGGAAAAGGCGACAGCTGAGCGGGAACGGGAGGCTGAGAGGGAAAGGGACCGCCACTCCCCCTTCGGCCAGCGGCACCTGCACACACACCACCACACCCACGTTGGCATGGGTTATCCTCTAATCCCCGGCCAATATGACCCTTTTCAAGGTCAGAAGCTCAACCCTCATTGTGTCTGTTTTCATTCTGCTTTGGGGAACTGTCGCTAAAACTACCTGACGTGATTTTTAAAATACTGTACTGAACTTTGAACTAATATCAGCTTTGGAAAGGAAAAGATTTTTATCACTTATTTCTTAGTATTTCTAAGACATTCCCACATCTTTGTGCTCTACTAAGACATGAAATGACAACCATTTAATAATTGTCACTGGCTGATGTTATCAGGAGCTTACTGTCATCTCACAGACTGAGGGCGGGGCCAGGGCTGGGGCCCCGACTGTAACATCAGAAGATCAGATATCTGCTTGGGGAATTGTAGAGGAAAGGGTAGGACAGTGGGCGGCCTTGGTGAAGTTTCTTTTGTTCTCATTTCTTGAAGCCTTTCCAGCTGCTCTTTTCCTGTGTAAGTTCGGGGAGTGTGGCGAGTAGGTTTAGCACTTTCTAGTCTAACTCAAGGGCTCTTCACAGCCCTTCATGGCTAGGACTCTTTCACTAAAGAGGAAGGTCAAGAAAAATGGCTTTCTTAAAAATCTGGGGATGTGCCATGCGGGAGCCCTCGGTTTGTGGCATGTTATTGAGCACATCACCTCAGAAGACCCGGGGGTGGCATGGTGTTTATCAACACCGCCGCTGGCCTGGGGCCTTGCTGTCTTTTCGAGCATGGGTGGTGATGGCACATAGCATGGGGTGCCTTGCTTTACACAGCAGAAGTTCATTTTCTCACGGCTCTGGAGACTTGGAGGTGGCAGTGTGGTGCAGTTTCTGGGGAGGACTTTTGTGCGCTTGTTGGCCATGATGCTTTCATCCCCCAGCGCACTCCCCAAAACTCAAGCATCTGCTCTTTCTTACCCGAGGACACCAGTCCTCTCCTAGGATTCCTATTAGGATAAGACTCTCGTGAGAGGGGCTGAGGATTTAGCTCAGTGGTATAAGCGCCTGCCTGGCAAGCGCAAGGTTGTGAGTTTGAGCCTCGGTACCACGAAAGAAACATGTGACCTTATTTTTCTTTAATTATCTTCTTCTTGGCCTTGTTTCCAAATGCAGTGAAATTCGCGTTGCGGGCTTTGACATAGGCGTTTCAGAGGGGACACAGTTCAGTCTGTAACTGAGGCCAGGTTATTTTATTCAGCTCTCATCACTCGATGTCAAGCAGAGGTGCTAAGGGAGCATCTCCACTTTCTAAACAACTTGCATCCAGTGTGAGCTTGGCTGCTTGACGGAGAAGGGGGATTTGTTTCTAACACATTATGACCTAACTTACTCACGTAACGTAGCTGCATGTGGGGAGAATATCTAATCACTTCTTGTATGTTCTTACTGTGGATGTGATGTGTTGTCTTCTATTACCTCTGGGAAAAGAGAGTGTGTCCACATAAAGGACATAAAAGAGCTGAATAATCTTTAGGTCTACTTTTCTTGATCCTGTCTATGGAATTTAATAGAATTTTGTTAGTGTCCTTTGGCAAGCTGTTTCAGTCTCTGTTACCTTTGTCTTACAGACTGAGGCTATTTCTAAGGTTGATTATTGATTCCATATACTTTATCGGTGCATTGTGTTAAATCACAAATATTAAAATGATCGAAGTTAGTATAAAAGTATTATATTGTAAGGAAATAGTATATTGGGTCTATATCTTGCTGTGCCTTTGATTCCTTTTATTTTTTTAACCTGATATGTATTATTTCTTCTGAGCTTATTATTCAGGAATGTGTGCAAACCAGTTAGCATGGTGCAGAGCCAGAGAGATAGGATGCGCATCCTCTCCAAGTAACTGTTAAGAAAAGCACAGCGAATTCAGTCAAGGGGTAGATACTGGTTAGACCAGGTGGTTGGTACTGGGCCCTGGCAGTGTGAAACGTTTCACCCGTGTGCTTAGGAAGGGACGGGTTGCTGCCCCTGGACTGCGGCCTCGGCCGCTCCCTCTCCCCTCTGCTCTCTGCTGATGTCTCAGAAGTCACGTTTCTTCCCCTCTCAGGCTTGACCTCTGCTGCCCTGGTGGCCTCTCAGCAGGTGGCTGCTCAGGCTTCTGCATCAGGAATGTTTCCTGCACAAAGAAGGTAAGCGTCCTCTGCATTTCAAATTCGTTTTCTAGTCACAGACATCTTAGCAACTTTGAGGACGTCAGGACTGGCTTTTTAGATGAAAACCTTCTTGCTTGGTTCCCAGCATTGTAAAGAATGTGCTTATTATGCTGTGCGCCTCGCATCAACCTGGATTCCATGAGCCACAGTCTCTAAATATACTGTGGGTTGTTAATGAACTGGTTGGTGTTCTGCACAGTTGAAATTTCTTTGGATTTTCCTTACAGCTTTGTTAAACTAATTCACCATGATTCCCTGTGTTTTATTACATTTAAACATAAAGTTGCAAAGAGAGAAATTATCGTAATGTAAAGATATTGTTTGTGCATGTTTCCACTACCCCTTAAGTTGTTTTAAGAAGGAAAATAGTGCAAGGGAATTATTATTAAACATAAAATTGACATTTTTCACAAAATGTATATTATTGTAGTCGAGCATGGTGGCACATGCCTGTAATCCCAGCACTTGGGAGGCTGATGCAGGAGGATCGTTTTGAGTGCAAAACTGGGTTACAAAATGAGCTTAAGGCCAGCCTAAACTGCACAGCGAGATCTTGAACCAAAGAGACCAAAAAAAAAAAGTCTATTATTATGATTCATTTTCTTTGGAATTGAATTCCAGAATGAACTAGTGCTGGAATAAGTCTCTCAGTCTAGGCGTTTCTGGTAGAGCCCGTGTTAACGTGTGCTTTTCTTTTGCAGAGAGTAACAGGATTAGGAGTGTACGGTGTCATGTGACTGGATCACATGGGAAGCGCTTTCTACAGACATCAGTTCCATGGTGTTCATTTGAAATGCCTTAATGGCAGGCAAAAAGCAGTCATTTCATTTTTGTAAATTACAGATTTTATCACAGAGTAACAAATGTTGCTGTAATTAAACTTCTGTTTTATATATATATACGTATACATATCTGTATATATACATATATATATATATAAATATATTATATATTCTTTACTTTTTGTATCAGTAACCAGGCTCGCACACACAGGGTCTGCTGCCAAGTCGCAAACCACTCAGTAAAGGAGATAAAAATGTATTTGTCATGTTGAAAAGTGTTAGCCACAAAAGGCTGCTTATTTTGTTTCTTTCTTCCTTTTAAATTGTAAATAAATAATGTTATGTATCAGTGTGCCTGATCCTTGCATATCCTTCATATATTTCCCGTAAGCTCCTCAGAAAGGCAAACTGTGATGATGACACTTGGGTACAGTTTAGATGTCTATTTGCTGGCTCCTCTTAAAGACGCATCAGTGTAAAATGTTCCTGTAGTCACTGTTTGTACTTGTGTATTGTGGGAAAAAAAAATACTTTTGGAAGGCATGGGGTTGCCAGTACCACAAAAACTGTGTTGTACATAATGTAAAGATTAAAATGAGCGAATCATGAGCATCTGTGAATAATGAGGTGTCATTTTTTGATAATCTTGAATGGCAAATAACCCAATAGCCTGCATAACAGAGACATCTGTGATTGTTCTATTACTTGAATAGTCCTGCGGTCCTTTATTTTTTTTTAATTTTTTTTGTTTTTTAATGTTTACAATTTTCCAGTTTTAGAAGAAAGACTTTAATGCCATTGCCTGGTTACTTGTTTTATGCTGTAATCTAGTTTATTTTATGTAAAATGTATATTGAATGCTTTCCTTTTTTATACCTGCCTTAAATAATTTGGCAATCAGAATTAAAAAGTTTTTTTTTTATAAGGCTTCTTGTCTGTCTCATGTTATTTCTAGCTGATGGGCAGTGATTCTAACTTTCAGTGAAGGATTTCTTAGTACTAGAAGTGCATAAGACATGATATACTTTTCTGATATGACACATGGGTGTAACAGCCACTGTATTTAATTCAGTGTACGTACAGGATATTTATTCTGAATATGGAATATATCACTATAACTTAGTAGGTATAGATTTCTGTAATATGCAATGATATTCCAAACATGTACTAATAAAAGTTTTAAAAATTAAAAAAAGGAAAGACAAGTTTTGTATTATGTGGGCAGGATTTAAAGCATGTGATAAGTCAGCCAGCTATCATTCAGTTGATTTACATGACTATATTATGCCAAATTTTAACTCATTCTTCTTTACCTCTCACCCTCCTCCTTCCTCCTTCCCTTCCTTCTCCCTTTGGTACCTCCAGCAGAGAGCTGTTTAGTGCCTGCTCCACCCCTGGGCCAGCGCAGGGAACTGGACAATGAACAAAGTAAACACAGCTTGTCCTTATAGTACCTGCATTTTCTTGTGGATGGATTAAACACATAACAAAATATGTAAGGAGTTTACAAAGCATATGTCTTAGTTATTTTTCCCATTGCTTAGATGAAATACCCAATACCCAAAGTGGGAACGTTTTATAGGAGTGAAGATTTATTCAGCTTACAGTTTGTATCAGTTCTAGTCCATAATTGACAGGCTCCAACGTGGGATAGTGTGGCAGAGGAGAAACAGTTCACGGTGGGCAGAAGGTAGCAAAGGACAAGACAAGCCTATTCTGTCCCTTCTATTGTATCCAGGCTACTTAGGGCAGGTACCACGCATAGCTTAATTCTAGTGCCCTTCATCCTACCATCGCACCATGAACCAGTCCCAGCGTCACACACTCTGAGAAAGCCCCGTCTATGAGCATAGACGGCTTTGGAGGACTGCGGAGCACCAGCTGAATAACTCTCCTTGGAAAAACAATTATCTCCATTTTGGCTAAATCTGGCCCTATTTCCTCCCATATATTGATATGTACAGAGCTGGCTAGAAGGTGTCGTTGTCTGCTGTCAGCTTGAAGCATGTAACTGGTCTAGCTGAGGTGCTAGTGTGTAGTCTTAAAAGCAAAGCGACAGGTCAGTATATCCCTGCCCTGTATCTCCCAAGAAACCTGTGAGAGCTGGGTGGGAGGCAGAGCCTTGCTCCATGCTGTTGACTGGGGTGGAACCTTGAGATAAGAGGCTTTGACTTCCCAGGACATCAGAGCTGAAGCTCCAGCCCCAAACGTTAGATACCCCTTAGAACTGTGTTATACAGGTTACTCTTCTGCATATTTCTCTCTACATATTGCAGAGGTGATTTCAGGCTTGCCAGCTAGCCAGCTCATGGCACTCAACATACTTCCAGCCACTCTCACAGTCACTCATCCTCTGGCTTTGGACCTGGGTCAGGGCCTTTGTTCCAGTTAGCCATCATTGTAGGACCCCCTGGTTCCCCACACCTACAGGTATGTCTTAGTGTCTCTGTTCTGGCCATGGGTTGCACTGGAAGTGGTAGATTGGAATTAGCTCACTAGAATGCCAGCAACGTTTCCAAGGGATTGAGATAGAAACTTCCCAGACCACAACACCGTTCAGGAAGGGTTCCCTGTGGGACCATCTAGACACAAGCCATAACAGTATATTAGGTGGCTGATCAACGTTATATAGAAACTCATAGGCTACGTGGGGCACAGTGAATTGGTAGGAGTGTGCTCAATGAACCGCGGGCAGGGAAGGCTTCACTCGTGACAAGCAGCAGGTGCGTGCTCTGTGCTGGGGAAAGCACCGCAGTGAGGTGGGAAAGCAGACGCCAGAGTCCTCGGGGAGGCGCTTCCTGTGTTTGCACTGGTTGGTTTCATTGGTTTCCAGTGGTAAGTTTTTACGACATTATTGCAGTTGCTAGTGACAGTTTTACCACTTTGTCTCCTAAAGAACTCTTTAAATTGGCAGAATTTGTCTTGATATAATTTGGTTAGACTTTAAAGGTGTTTGGTTTATGAATGAACAGATTTTTTGCAAATAAAATGATTCCTCTTTTTTTATTTTAAAAAGCAAACTAAAGAAAAAATGGTTAGATATGATACAGAATTTCAGAAAAGAAAATAAAGTAGGGAATTAGCACTAGCTAATATATTGCACATTGTTATCTCAGAACTAGTTCAGATTATAAAATCTAGACACCAAAGTGATCAAACAGTGACAGCACAAACTGTTCTTTTAATGAACTAACAGAGGTTAGTAGTATAGTTATCTATCTAGCATAATACCTTCATACATACATCTATATATGTTTACCAACATACACATAATCTTTTCTTCCTTTTTTCCTTTCCCCTATCCCAGTAGTTCTATCCTTTGAGCACTTTCTTTCCCTTTCATTACTACAATATCCATTGTATATTTTCAATCTTATTACTTTCAGATTTTAAAAAAATCTTTCATACTAGGGAGACAATACGCTATTTATAAATGTGAGTTTATTTCACCTATAAGTATGGA
>PVJX010010964.1:0-55138 GCA_004027295.1 Dolichotis patagonum | reverse complement strand
CAGAAAGGATAGCTATACAAGTAGAGACTCATGCATGTGTAGAGCTTATAAACAGTTTACGAGAACCAACTATATAACACATGTTGAAATGAACAACTACTTTTAAGAAAAAGAGACACTACAATACCCAGTGCTGATTCCATAATGTCATGATGTGAAGTCCAGCAAAACTATCACTTTTTGTTCAAAGTGATCTTAGCTTGCTTTGCATTGTTTAAGTTCAACACACATTAAGGTATGGACAACTGTTTTGAGGAGAATGAGAGACACTGTGACAGCCATTCTTGTCTTCCTAATGTCTGGTCTTGAAGACCTGAAATGCCCTTCTCATCCTGCTCAGATCAATTCCATACTAGGTTGTTTCACGTGAATTCCCTCTATGTGACAATATGGACAACTATTTGGAAGAAAACAAGAGTCAATATGATAGAGAGTGAATATCTCCGATTGTCTAGTTTTGAAATTTTCGTCTCTTAAATTGCTTTCTTGTGATCTGCTTTGCTCTGTTTTGTTGTATTTAATTCTAACCTTTTGATATAATGTATATTTTCATGGGTAAGATGGATGACCATATTGCTGTTTTTGTCAGATTGTGGAACAGAACTGTTAACAGTCTCACTGTTTGAATGTCTACTTTACATGTTCTAACTTTGTAAATTGAACAACTATTTCCAAGAAGTCAGCATGTAATTTGTCAAGCAATAATTTCTTATTTCTTTCAATAATTTTTGTTGTTGTTCCTTTCCTTTTTCCTTGGAATACTGTATCGTTGCTGCCCTTTATTCTGTTTTGTTTTGTTTTTTTCTCTTTAAATAAATTTAAAAAAAAAACAGGTTACATGTACTTTTTCTCTTCTGTTGTGTGTTTAGAGAGATAATCTACCTACAGCAAAATATATTAATCATAAGTCTATATAGCTCTATGGCATCTTCCTACATATAAACCCAAGGATCTTCCACTCCAAAGTAGACCTAAGTTTTTTCTATAAAACTCCTTTTTTTTTGTTTGTTTTTGTTTTTGTTTTTGGTCTTTTTCACACAGGGTCTCACTGTGTAGTTTAGGCTGTCCTTCTGAACTCACTTTGTAGGCCAGCCTCAAACCCGTAGCAACCCTCCTGTCTCAGCCTCTTGGTTTTGTTTGTTTGGATGGGTTTTGTTGGTTTGTTTGGGCTTTTGGAGTTTTTTGTTTTTGTTTGGCACTGGGAATCAAACTCAGGATGTCATACTTGCCAGATAGGCACTGTGCTGCTAAGCTATATCCCAGCCCCCATCCTTTCTAGACATTAGTCTCCCATGCTACTATTCTTCTGGCTTCTATTGTCATTGATTTATTTTGCTGGCTGCTGAATTTTATATAAATGAAATCATACAGTGTGTACTCTTTTGTTTATGGCTTCTTGTATCAATACGTTTTTGAGATGCATCCATTCTGTAATATATATCATTGTGTATTTTTATTCCTGAGGAATATCTCACCATTCAACTATACCATAATTGTTTGCAGTGATGTCCACTGATGAATATTTGGATTTTCTCTGGGTTTTGCCTATTTTAAACAAAGCTTCCATGAAGATTCTCACATGTGTCTTTTTCATGGGAATATTCAGTAATTTCTCTTGGATAAATATTTATAAGGAGAATGTATGACATATAATTTTTAATTTAAAAGTAAGGTACTAGCATTTGTTTTATGAAGACTATGTATGAATCTAGAAGAAAGTATTTACAAATTCAGATCTGACTAGTTTCAAACCAAAGACAAGGTAATGTATGAACTTCAAAGCACAAAATTTTAAAATTTTATGCTCCCAAATAAAGAGTTCAAAGGAAGGTAAAGGAATTATAAATCCCAGTGGAGACTGTTTGTTCTGAATTTTCACAGCTTCCAAAGAAAAATTTTCAGACACAGAGTTAGCCATAGGAATAGTACTAAATCCTTTAATTTTAAGTATTTAGTTTTAACTAAAGCTTTCATGTAGTTAAAAACATAGTGTGAAAAGAAAAATAGTTCATATATTAAAAAGAGAACCTATCAAAAAACTAAGGCAAATATTACAAGGCTGAAAAGTCATTTTTAATGAAAATAATTCAGAGATGAGAGAGACCATTGAATTGGGATCAGTGAATGGAAGTATAGTGGACAGCAATTCCATAGTATCTACTCTTTAACAGGGAAAAGGTTTTTGTTGTGATGGAAGTGAAATGTTTTGTTTTGTTTTGTTTTGTTTTGTTTTGTTTTGTTTTGCTTTGCTTTGCTTTTTGTTTTTGTGGCACTGGGAACTGAACCCAGGGCCTTCTCATTGAGCTACATCCTTAGCCCTTTTATATTTTTTATTTTTGAGACGGAATTTTGCTAACTCACCAAGTTGTCCAGGTATGCTCAAACTTGCAATCCTATTCCTCACCCTCCAAGAGTACTGGGACTACAAGGATACATCAGCATACACAGATAAGCATTTTGCTTTTCGTGGACAATATATTTTGCTAAGGATCATATGTATAGTTACTAGAAATAATTTATCATAATCAAAACATTTCTGAAGCTAAAAGAAGGCACTAAAAATAAATATAATTGTCTAATTTTTTAAATATTCACGTTGATTGACAAGTTGGTTTTATGATACTGATAGACTTTTAAAACATAGCCCTATTCTAAAAGGGTTTCAAAAAATTATCTTACCAAAAAAAAAAAAAAAAAAAAAAAAAAAAAAAAAAAAAAAAAAAAAAAAAAAAAAACAACTACACTGAAAAGATGAAGGAAAACCTAGTATAAACTAGCACTATCCTGAAAACCATTAGGATTTTTGGGAACCCAAATCCAAACCTCTCCACTCTTTTTGAACTTACCAAGTAACTATAAATGCAACTTCAGGTGCTGCTTCTGTCTTTTTGTTTATTAAATAAATACTTTTAAAAGTCTTCAGTATGCGTGGCATTGCCCCAGGCCAGGGGATGCAATGGTAAATGAGTCAGACTTCTCTTGAAGCAGGGAACCTTCAGTCTGTCCCAGGACAGAGACAAAGAGGGACTCTTGGGGAAGGGAGAGTTACTGTCTCATTCATGAGAAATGTAACTATATTTTCTGAGGGTACCAAGGACACTCATTGCTCTACATTGTGCAAGACAGGCCTACAGCCACGAAAAATGAACCTGTATCTCTCACGACTTTAAAATGTCCCAGACATTCATGGAAAAAAATTATGGCTATGTCATACATAACAGCCCAAAGTATTTTTGCATATTTACATTTTTCCAGGAATACAACTACTGGGTAAACTAAAGAAATATAATGTACTTCATTTTATTCAACATTTTACCAATTGCTTACCATTTCAGAAAGTGTCACCACTGACAGCAAGGGGACTTTCAGTATTCACTCTACTAAAGTAACCCAACTGTGTAAGGCTGCATTTCTGTCATATGCAAATGTACAAGAAAGAAATAAGCTTGGCACACAATATTATTAAATTGGTCCTAACTTATGGACACCCAGGGATATCACCAAATTGCCTTTGTATAGTGTTTTCATTGCCATATTATATACTTTTTAAAAATTCTGTACCATAATGATGAGAAATCTATATTGTGAAAATTACTGATTAAAATTATTTACTTATGTTGGATTTGTTCCTTGTTTCTCAATCTTACAGTGAAACCATCCCTAGAGGTCTTCCACACAACTTCTTTATTGCTTTTTATATTACTGTTTCTTTTTCCAATCCATTTCCTATTCCCTGTGGCCTACTAAGGGTCTTTTTAAAAACTAGAGACCAAATGTATGCCTCAACCTGGGGGAAAACTTCAAGATTAGAGGAATTCTTCTTGTGATTCTTCAGCACCACTCAGTCCCTTTTCATAATGCAAGAAATTATTTTACAGTACCTTTATATATAAGTCCAGCTTATTTCCAGGAATGGCACACTTCCTTATATGTTCTCTACCTCAAACTGTATTATTCATACTAGTAAGAAAGGAGATTAGAGTGTGGCAAACTTGGGCTGGGAAAAGTAGGCATGACCTGTTAACTACAAGATTCCAGCCACACATGCAGAAGTTTCCAAAGCCCTACACGTGGGCTTCTTGGGAGAACTTGAGCAGGCTCTCAATAGGATGGCAAGACCTGATGTCAGCCTCAGGCATGGAACCTCAGCACAGCCCCTCAGGACCCAGATTTAGAAGTTCTCGCAAGTTTCCTGAGATTTGGACAGTGTAACAGAAAGGCCGCCATGAGGAGCAGTGCTATCATAGCTTTCCACGATTGCCCACCCAGTCTCCCAGATGCAGCATGTACTTGTATCTTTGCTCTTACCCTCTTTTTTCTATGTACACAGTCCAAATTCCCTCTGTAAAGCCAGTTTCTCTCCCACTCTTCCTTTTTACTTTCTTCAACAAATTTTGCCACTGCTTTTTGCTCATTTCATTCTATTCTTTGAAATGAGAATCCTGGAATCTAACTAGGGAAGAAAAGTCAAATAACTCAAATCAGGTATCATTGAGCTGGTGAGCCACTGTTTAAAAGCCAGCTACCTGATAACAGTAGCACATTGGCCTTGCTTCAACTAAGATTATGTCTTCCTTTTTCTCCAAGTATACGATACTATTTATCTTAGGACGTGCTTTTATTCTACTGCCCCTCATTTCTCTCCTCTACCATTTCCTGCATTCCCTGCATACAATGGCATCTGATACCCTTTTCTTCAATCAAATTGTATTCATATGACTACTCTGTTATGTCTTCAAGTGTAGTTATTCTTGAGAATTTACACAGGAATATTTAAATTTACTGTAAACCAGCTTTCTTTTCTTTCTCTTTTATATTACAAACTAATATACCATTTAAAAAAAAAGTACGTTGCTTGGCAGGTAACATTATTTAAAAATTTCATCTTGTAACAATAAATAGGGCATAAACTTTTTTATAAAAAGGAGGCAATTTATCTGGTGGAATTAAATAGTTGGGTCTAATTTGGGGCACAATATACATCAAGAGTACAATAGCTTAGTGAAAGGTACAATCAGCTTAGTAAAGGGAAAGGGGACCAAGGAGACAGGAAAAGAGACCAAACTCTTCAGAAGAAATCTTATTTCATTGAAAAACAAGACGTTAGAAAGCCAAGAATTTTACATAGAAAATTGTTTGCCAAAAGGTGGTAAATAAAACACTAATAGGCATGGAGCTGACTTTTATTAATCAATAGGTGAATGTTTTTATTTTAATAGATTCAAAAATTTTGAAATATTAGAATACTAGTTTATTTTTTAAATAAATTTAATTGTAAGCAAAAGTGAATTTGTTTTCACTTGTTTTTTTTTTCTTCTGATTTTTTAGGGGGTGGGGTTTGGGGTTTATTTGTTTGTTTGTTTGTTTGTTTTTGTGCCGGGGATTGAACTCACAACCTCACGCTTGCCAGGCAGGCACTTATATCACTAAGCTAAACATCTGGCCTGTTTTTCTTTTTGTAATCATGGGTAGGACCAGGCTTCCAATGATAGACATAGTAGACAAAGCAAAGATGTGGGGTTTGTGAAAAGATAGATGATTGAAACAAGGGCCTCCTCATACACGGTCCTACAAGACACTGTAATGGTTTAGGTCTTAATCTTAAGTCAGAACAGACCAACAAAGGACTTTAAACAAAGAAATAACAAGACCTTTGTTGTGCTTTATAAGATTAGGATGACATCAAGGTAGGAAATGAATTAGAGATACAATAAGTGGCTTTGGGCCAACCAGTTACCCATCTATTCTAGGTGTCAAAGGAAGCAGAAATAGTAGCCCACGTCTGATAGCAGTTGAGTTGATGAGAAGAGGATTTTATTTGAGAGATAACACTCTCTGAAATCCAAGATGCCCATTAACTGAAAAACAACTGGTTTAATGATGGCTTTTCCAATAACACAAAGAAATATGACACTAACTGAGCCTATCAATTATATTATTTTGGACACTTTAAAATATGAAAAATCCATGCTTCTTAGAATGGAGAAAATATAATTTTAAGGACAGGTAATATAGAATATGGAGTCTACTGTGAGAAACTGCAGCCCTGTCTTTTCAATCAAAGGATATAAACAGGAGTGCCTCTATCTTAGACTGTAGCCCACTCTAGGTGGCATCTCTCCAACACACTGAAATTACAGGATACATCTGCTCAGCTCAAATTCTGAAAACATATCTACAGACCACAACAGCTTATTACTAGCCAAGGACTTTCTTTTCCCCGCACCTTCTCCCTTCCCACTCTTCCCTCTCTTAATAACCCTGCCCAGAAACTCCTCAGGCCCACCCTTCACATGGCTTAAACTAACCAAACAATGTAAGGGCAAAGTTACAGAATAGCAATCTGGTAAGTTTTTGTTTGTTTATTTGTATGTTTGTTTTGTTTTTGGTACTGGAGATGGAACTCAGGACCTCGTGCTTGCCAGGCAGGCACTTACACCACTGAGTTAAACCCCTGGCCCCAAAATAGCAAACTTATAGACATTCTATAGCAACAGTTAAAAATCAGTTAGTGACCTGTGACTATGCTTATGCTGCCTCATATAGCTAGCCTGCTAAATTCAGTTAGCCTTAATTACATCTAGTAGCTTCTCCCTGATAAACATGTAGGGCAACTTGACTATGTCCAGCTGCAATGCTTGTGTTTTTCACTACTTAGAAATATATAGTTTCCAAATTGCTTCAGGGGCTTCATGTTTGGGACAGGCTGGCTCAGTCAAGGACACATTGAAGTCTACTTGCTCTGCTCAAACCCCCTTCCCCCATCCCATGAATATACTTAGAACTAGCTTCCTTGACAACACATGACTTAATTCATATAACCAACCATGTAACAACCTGCCATCAGCCTTGTACTTCCTGCTTACAAACTGTATTTAAACAGAACTCTAAGCTGACTCGTGGATGGTGATTTGAAACTGATTCCCACCAGCCTGCTAATGTAATAGAAGTTGCCTTCTAACTCCTTGACACAAAAAACCTTCCATTCAGTTTGATGCTGGTTTTTCTACAACAGGGATAAACTATGAAACTTCAACCCAGCCAATGCCAGTGGTGGGGCAGAGGAGAGGTCTTCAGCTGCTTCCAAATTATAGAGTTTAAACCCAATTCCCCACTGCTTGGTGCATCTGCTTCCTCATGCTTGCACCCTTCTACAGAAACAAAATGCCTTGTCAGTAATTCTTGATGTCTGAGTGCGCTATTATCTGCACTTACAAATAGTCTAGAGGCTCATTTGCAACAAAATGACTGCAATAAGGAAAAGTCAGTTAGAAAAAGTTGAAATTTCCAGGTTCCCTTCCCCTGAAACATCCAAGTACCTAATGCTTTTCTTTTGCTTTTTTTTTCTTTGATTGATGTGACAATGTTGATGACAAAGATGGGGCCTAAATTTGAGGAGGCCCATGGAGAAAATAAAGTTGAAAATCTTTTCTCAGGTAAAGATTCACTTGAGTAGGAAATGTTGGCCTTCTAATATCAGAGGCCTAAAACTATGAAGCTAAAATTTGCTTCCAGGAAACAATGTTCATAGTACACTGAAAGCCATGGCTTGGCTACTGCTGTTATTATGAAAATAATGATTTATAGCCTATGTCCATGGCTTAAGCTCCAAGGTATGTTTATAACTTACAGGAAGAAAGGATCAGCCTTAAATTATTGTTAGCAAGCCTCGAAGTTAAAAATATGTGTACATACATACTTTTTAATTTTATTATGTAGGAGATAATGGGAAAATACATTTTGCAATTTTGTACATCTATTCTGGTCAAAATTTTACTTCTCAAAACAAATATACTCTTTGATTCTGTTCCCATCATTAAAAAATGTCAATTACTCCATTCTATTCACTTACAGAGACTTTAAAATCCCCCAAATCAATTAAAATCTTTTAAAAATCCATTTAAAAATTAAATACAGTGAATTTTCAGGAATAAAAAAAAATCATCAGGCCCATACATAGCAGAGTCCTATAGTCAAGTACACGTCAATATTCATAAAAGTCCTTTCTTACTGAGCACAAAGAAGTCACCCAGAAGATAGAAATGTTTACACTAAATGAACCAAACATATCAGGGTAACAATTGACTCTAAGGAGCACAAAACAGCTGCCAGTGGCAGCATTCAGGAGAATCCTGAGATGACAAATGACATGGCAACCTAGATGGAAGTGGAAGAAGCTTCAGAAGCAGAAGAGAGGGAAATAGACTCTCAAACACCAATTTTAAAAAATATATAAAGAAAATCAATTTTGAAAGAAACCTTTGAGAAGCAGTGAAATTTTGTTTTTTTTTTTTTTTTTTTCATTTGTGCCTACAGTAGCCTGCTGGTATTAGTCCTGAACTGCATTTGCTTCCCTATAATAGTTTCAACACTAACAAGATCAGAGGAAATGATTTATTCCACCCTCTCTCCTGCTACTTCTGAACAGCAGTGGGTATCCTTGGGGACATGGGATTTCTGAATTGCTTGCAGCCATCTGATATTGCAGTTTTGCAACCTTCCCTAGAATGAGCCAGAGAAATCAAAATAATTACATTAATGCTGAGAATCAAAGTTTATTGACTCTCCCTTGAGGTGGAAACCAAAAAGCTGGTTACAAAAGTTGCCAGCTTATTTAATGATACCACTACCTCCTCCCCGTTCATGTCAAAACAGCTTTTGAAAGCATTTTCAAATAAAACCACCTCTCATGTGCTCCAATTCAATAGATTATCTATTCCCTTTCAAATAAAAGTACACATCAACTCACCTTTCACATCCAAACCTCCTCAAAGGAAGGACCCTACAGACTCTCTTTCCCTGCCAAGCTACTGCCAAAGGCAATACTACCAGGCAGTGTCCCTGTTATCATTTCTGCTCCCTTCAGAAAGACTCTGCCTCATTAAATATTCCTAAGCCAATGAGAGTCACACGCCTTCCTGAGGTGGCAGTCGGCATTTATTATAACATTCACGGCTGCTAATGCAACTTGCGACAGCTGGTTTCTTTCACTTCCCACAATTCTCTGCAATGTTCAAGTAAGGTGGACTTAAGAGTACACCCATTTCATAGATGACCTCACAGACAGAAAGGTAAGTTTTCCTGTTTACTATGTTCCTTCCACAGGACTTGGCTAGAGGCCTGGTAAATAATACATGTGAAATGAAAGGTTTCTGAAATGAATGTATTAAACTAAAATAGGCACTAATTTTTTTTAAATTAAACTGAATAAAATGGAACTGAGTTAAGCAAAATCTAGCCCCACGTCTGGTCAATAATACCACTCCTCTTATTTCTCTTCCTCCTCTTCTTCCTTCTCTGTCATTAAGAATTTTTCAAATGAAATGAGTAATACATAAAATGAACCTCATCGAAGCACAATGACAAGATTTTTCCACATTTTCTTAATTTATCCACTCCTTTTGTCTTTGTTGAAATGTTTTAAAACAAGATGTCATGTGATCTCATCCCGCTTTTCTTTAATCATTATTGCTGTGCAAGACGTTCAATATAGGAGGGCTCTGGCTGCTACTCTTACAGAAGTCAGGTTGTAAAATTGATCTTGGCTTGCATTTGGGCCTTTGCATTTTAGAAAAGCTTTCACCATTCCCAGAGGTGATAAGAAGGACATACTATGACTAAACTCTTTGTTCAAAGTTTTATACAAAATACTTACCTTAATTCTGGGAGGTCTGCAATTTTATCAAGGATGGGTGTTGAACTTTGTCAAATGCTTTTTCTGCTTCTATTTAGACAATCACATGGATTTTGCCCTTAGCTCTATTAATATGGTGCATTACATTTATTGATTTGCATGTGTTGAACCATCCCTACATTCATGGGATGAATCCCATTTGGTCATGTATATAATCTTCTTGATAATTTCCTGCATTCTGTTTGCCAGTATTTTATTGAGGATTTTTGCATTTATACTCATTAGGGAGATTGGTCTGTAGTTCTCTTTTTGGGTTGGATCTTCTCTGGTTTTGGTATCAGGGTAATGTTTGCTTCCAAGAATTTGGGAGTACTGCTTCCTTTCAATTTCATTAAAGAATTTTAGAAGTAGCAGTATTAGGTCTTCTCTAAATTTCTCCTATAACTCAGCAGTAAATCCATCAGGGCCTGGGCTTTTCTTTGTTGGCATGTTTTTACTTACATGTTCAATTTCACTGACTGATACTGGTTTATTTCAAATTTTTGTATCTTCTTGTTTCAGCTTTGGTACTTAGTAAGTATTTAAGAATCTGATCAATTCTTCTGCATTTTCCATGTTATTAGAATACAAGTGCTTGAAGTAGGTATAGATGATCCTTTTTATTTCTGCAGGATCTGTTGTGATTTTACACTTTTCATTCCTAATTGCATAGATTTGAGGCTTTTCTTTCCTTTTTTTGATAAGGATGATTAAGGGTTTTTGATTCTACTTAATCTTTCAAAGAACCAACTCTTCAATCATTGTTTTTTGTCCTGTTTTCTTAGTCTCCACTGTATTAATTTATGCGCTGATTTTTGTAATTTTCTCCCTCACACAAGCTCTGGGCTTGATTTGCTCCTTTTTTTCTAGAATTTTGAGGTGCAACATTAAGTCATTTATTTGAGCTCCATCTATTTCCCTGATATGGGTATTTACTGATATAAATTTGCTTTTTAGGACTTTCATTGTCTCCCATTAATTCCAATATGTTGTATCAACATTATTATTTAACTATAGAAATTAATTTCTGTCTGACCCAAAAGATGGCGGACCAGTAGATAGCACGATATTGAGCCTCTCTGAAACAGCTCAAATGCCAGAATAGAACACCCTGAAGAGACCCAAACGGAGATAGATTCTCTCAATCCAGGAAGAAACTGAAGTGAAAGAAACTGCTCGAATATGAGGTCCCAGGGCTACCATTAGAGAAGCTAAGATCAGCAGGCATGGCACCCTCCTCAAGCCACCTGAATTCCTGCCTGAGATCGACTTGAGCAACTGAACCGCGCCAAAGCAACTGGCTTGAGAGACCTGAGCGTGAAGTTGAACAGCCCTGCACGCGACTCGCCCGGAACCCGCCCTGCACGTGACCCACCCAGAGGCACTGTGAATTCGCCCTGCAGCCCCACTGAGGACAGAGATCCGGGAGCCCAGCAGTTCTCAGGAACCGGCATCAACACGCAGTGAGTGATGGGAATAAGACCCTCCCACAGGAAAAGGGCAACATGTTGGAGTTGGGCAGGATAGCCCTGAGGAGGTGGCTTCAGTTTGTCACTCTCCTCACAGAGCGGATTGGTGGAATCTACTTGGACTGGGCCATGTCCCTGGCTAGGACCAAGTGGGTCATCCCAAATCAATTAATTCCCTGAGCGCGGCGCACACTGATGCAGTGAAGGCCCGTGAAGGTTGACTGGCCAGAGGGGAGGAGCCAGCATATACTGTCCTTGCTTGCACTTCAGTCTCGACAGCAGACTGGAGAGGGCAGAAACCCCTAGCCTGAGTGCTCCAGAAGAACCCTAACCAACAAGAAAAGGGGCTGGGAATTACACTATACACTTGTATGGAAGGAACCAAAAATACGAGGAGAGAGAGAAATAAGAAAAAGTCCCCAGACCACAACCCTGAGAATATTGATCCAGGAGAGGTAAATACAAAAGACATTGAGGAAAGCAAATATGCAACATCAAACACAGCATCAGAGGACATAAAGAGATATCTTCGAGACCTCATGAATGAGATCAAAACTGAAATATTAATTCAAGTTAAACAAGAGATAAGTCGATTAATAAAAGAAAGGCTAAGAACCTCTCAAGAAGACACAGACAGAAGAATGGAGGAACACAAAAGGACAGAAATGTTCAGTGAAGAATATAAAGAAAACCTAGAATTCATGAAGCAGATTCAAAGAGATTACCAGGAAACTAAAAACTCCATTAAAGGTCACAAAACTGCTTGAAAGAAACTAAATATAGACTATCAAAACTTGAAGACAGCTCGCAAAGTGTGATCATGAAAGAGAAGATCTCTTAAAAATAACAAGGGAGCAGGCAGTAAACATAGGAAGGCTAGAGGACGACAAGAGGATATATAACTTAAGAATAAAGCATGTGAATAAAGAAGCAGAAGTCAAAACAAAGGAATTGCAAAGGCTATTCACAGAAATTATTAAGGAAAACTTCCCAAACATAGAAAAAGGAAATGATATGAAGATGTGTGAAACATACAGAAGTCCAGGTACCTACAACCAAAACAGAGCTACACCCAGACACATAATAATCAAGATCCCAGAAATTCAATATAAGAACAGAATACTAAAAGCCATCAGAGAAAAGAAACAGATCACCTATAAAGAAAAATCCATCAAAATCACAGCAGACTTCTCGACACAGACCACCAAGTCAAGAAGAGCTTGGAGTGAACTAATTCAAGCCCTGAAGGAGAAAAACCTCTAGCCCAGATTAATGTATACTGCAAAACTCTCTCTAGAAATTAATGGAGAAACAAGATGCTTCCATGACAAAGAGGAACTTGTAGAATTTATGACCATCAATCCAACCCTACAAAAAATACTGAAGGACATTCTAGAGAGAGAGAAAAAAAGAATGCAAGCATTTCAGGAACAGTGGCAGAGAAGCCTCAATGAATGGGGCAGACAGTGGAATGAAAGAGAAAAATAGACTATCAATGGCAGAAAAATAGAATAGCAGAAATGAGGCAGAGAAGATTGGCTATAATCTCTAGCATAGATGGCCTTGATATACTAACAAAAAGAAACAGGCAGAGTAGATCAGGAGATAGGGTCCATTGAGATGCTCTATATAGGGAGGCAGTGGGACCCAAAATAAGCAGTGCACGCTATGGGAGTGAAAGGGGAAAAATTGTCAAAAAGAGGAAGGCAGAGGATATTGTTAATAGGGTAACAAGATTTAAAACCTACATTATTCTCACCACTCTGCTTAGATGCATTACATGCTGTTCCAGTTTGTCTACTTACACTAGCTTTCAGGACATGGTCAGCTATCCCAAAAATAAGAGGACATAATATGGTAATCATCCTTAATTTCCTATCAACTTAATTTGAAGCACTGGATAACTTATACTGCCTTATTATGACTGATCTTACTTGAATCTGGTTTGTTAGATTGCTGTTTTGTATTGACTGATTTTATTCAAATCTGTTATGATTGATAGCATCAAGTCTAAAAGTATAGGCAACTACACTGAAGATGACAAGATTCACTAAGATACCCACTCTGGTTTGATTTTTACCTGCTTTTGAAGTCTTATAATGTCTCCAATGCTTCATTTTTATTAATGTTGTTATATACTGCTGAGACACCATGGTAACCATTGTAAATCACCTTGTATTGTGGTTTTATATGACTTTTTGCTTCATGCTTTTCTAGGAATTGTTTTGTTTTGTCTTGTTTTGTTTTGTTTTGTTTTGTTCTTCCCTCTAATACAGAAAGGATACATATACATGTAGAGACTCATGCATGTGTAGAGCTTATAAACAGTTTACAAGAACCAACTATATAATGCATGTTGAAATGAACAACTACTTTGAAGAAAAAGAGATGCTACAGTAACCAGTGCTGATTCCGTAATGTCATGATGTAAAATCCAGCAATACTATCATTCTTTGTTCAAAGTGATTTTAGCTTGTTTTGTTTAAGTTCAACACACATGAAGGTATGGACAGCTGTTTTGAAGAGAAGGAGAGACACTATGACAGCCATTCTTGGCTTCCCTATTGTCTGGTCTTGAAGACCTGAAACGCTTTCCTCATCCTGTTCAGATCAGTTCCATACTATGTTGTTTCATGTGAATTCCCTATATGTGACAATATGGACAACTACTTGGAAGAAAACAAGAGTCAATATGATAGATAGAGAGTGAATATCTCTGATTGTCTAGCTTTGAAATTTATGTATCTTACATTGCTTTCTTGTGATCCACTTTGTTCTGTTTTATTGTGTACAATTTTCTCTTTTGATATAATTGCATGTATGTTTAAGTGTATAAAATGGATGACCATATTACTGTTTTTGTTAGATCGTGGAGCAGAACTCTTAACGTCTCACTGTTTGAATATCTACTTTGCATGTTTTAATTTTGTAATTTGAACAACTACTTCCAAGATGTCAGTATGTAATTTGTCAAGTAATAATTTCTTAGTGTTTTTTGTTGCTGTTGTTGTTGTTCTTTTCCTTTTTTCCTTAGAATTCTGTATTGTTACTACCCTTTATTCGTTTTGTTTTGTTTTTGTCTTTAAATAAAATTTTTTAACAAAGAAATTTCTTCTCTAATTTTATCTGTGATCCATTAGTTGTTCAGAAGGGTGTTATTTAATTTCCACATGTTTATGTATGAATTTATTGTGGTTTCTTTTGCCATCGATTTGCAACTTCATTGTGCTACAGTCTGAGAATATACATGGGCCAATTTCAATTCCTTTGCATTTACTTAAGCATGTTCTAAGAGCTAGTATGTCATCTATTTTGGAGAACATTGTGCAGCTGAGAAGAATGCATATTTTGATGTTGTCGGTGAAATACTGTAAGACATCTACTAAAACCATTTGTTCAAAAGTTTGGTTAAGTTTCTAATATTTCATCATTGATTTTTTTGTCTAATTGATCTGTTATTTGTAACAGATCAACTGTCTTAGTTGTACAACTGTCTTAGTGCTTGTTTGAATTTTCAAATTCAAACAATTTTCAAATTTTCAAATATTACTATTTGTTTCACATAGTAGGGTGCAATGGCATTTGGTGCATATATATTTATGATTGTTATCTTGCCCTTCTGGATTATTCCCTTTACAAGGATGTAGAGAACTTCTTTGTCTCTCTTAATCAGTCTTGGCTTAAAGTCCACTTTGTCTGTAAATATAATAGCTATTCTGCTTTTTTATTTCCAGGTTCCTGTCACATAAAATATTGTTTTCCATCCTTTGACTAGTCTATGAATTTCTTTTGTAGTTAAATGTTTTTGTTCAGTGTTACATATTGTTGGATCATGTTTCTTGACCTATTCTGCCAAAGTGTTTCTTTTGATTGGTGAATTGAGAACACTCACACTGGTCATACTCTATTTTATTTATCCATTCATCTGTTTTTGGACATATAGGCTCCTACCAAGATTCAGCTATTATGAATTGTGCTGTTATAGACATGGGAATTCATGTTTCACTATAATATAATATTTTAAAATATTTTGGGAAGATGCCTAGAACAATTCCAAGTACATTCAACTATTTAAAGTCATAAATTTTAAACCGAGCCAAGAAAATACCAAGCCTTCACTCAATAGATACTTAAAAATATACTCTGTGAGTGCTTATATTGTTTGATCTGTTATGCATGCCTATATCTTATAATATGAGCAAAAATTTGAAGATAATAACATGTAATATAGTGACCATTGTTAATTTCCTATCATTTTGTTTTAAAATCTATGTTGTTTTTATTGTTTTATTTTAATCTCTTTAAAATAAAAAAGATAGTTTCTATCCTTTCCCTTGAATTTTTTTTTATTCATTTGCCAAAGTCCTCCTCACTTACTGTGCAATGCTTACTGTGACTCAGTTCAGTTTAATATTTACTTCATTGATATCATTTTATAATTAATAATGTCATGCCAATGGCTCTTCTTCCAGAAAACAAAGCACAAATCACAAATCTATGAGAGTTTTCCTTCTAACAATGGTGACAAATACATCTATTTGCAACTCAGAGGACCCTTTCTCTTTTTATTTTTTTTTCAGAGGACCCTTTCACCTCCTTACTAACCTTAGGAATATTTCTGGTAAGTGTATATGATTCTTACTTGCCAACTAGAGCCTGAGAAGCACAGTTCTGTGTCACTCAAGAGTAGAAGAGCAACTATAAGTAAGAAAATCACATGGATATGATTCTTCAGTTGAATTTTACAAGCTAAAATGTACAAGAAATTATGCTAAGTGCATTCAACTAATGAAATATCATATTACAACAGATAAACATATATTCTTTAAAGTAAAGAATCCATATGTTGTAAGGGATATGTCTATAAATACACAGACTGTCTTGTGCATTTAATTTGTGTGCAGAAATGGATCAAGTAGACTATTTTTTCATGACAGATAAAAATTAAAGTGGTGGAATACACTTGGGTGGGAATTGACAATTTTCTGAAGATTATAACCCGGAGTATTCATATATTCTATGAGCAAGCAAATTCACTCTTAGGTATATATTAATGTCCAAGGAAAAGTTTAGTATGTGTGTTAAAGGCCACCAGAAATACGCCGGTGATCATAAGGAACTTGGCTTCCTATAGCAGAGAAGGCACCCCAGAGGAACGTTGGGAGTAGCTCATTAAAGGAGAATAATCAGGGGTTTCTATTAAGGGTTTGGGAATTGAAGCAAACAAGAGTTGCCTAGAAGCAGCAGTCAATCAGAGAATGGTGGTAAAAGGAGGGTCACTGAATGGCTTTATTTATGTCTTATTCTGACCACAGTTTATGTTCTGGTTGTCATCAGGCCCTATTTTACTTTCTTAACCATGTTCTAGGGGATACATGCAAGAACTTTCATAGTGGTGAAATTCATATAAGAAAACGTTTCAAGAAAAGGAAAAAACATGGCCATTGATGAGAATATACATGAAACTTAAAATTATAAAAAAAAAAAAAAGGACAGGGAATGAATGGACACGAGGTTAGGAGGCAGAGACGGGATAAAAAGATGTATATATATGGTAATATTTAGTTATAAAGTTGATGAAAGTTTGTTATATTATGAAATAAAGAAATAGAGAATGTAAGAATAATAGTATGTTATGAATTTAAGGACTATAATTATTCTATGTCTGTAATCTGAGATCTTGAAGGCAATAAATAATAACCATTCTTATCTACATTCTCTTCTCCACTTAGTATTTTCAGCTATGTCACAGTAGGTGCCAGTTGTGTTTATACAGAAGCTATAATCAACATGACTTTTTATTAAATGCAAATGTCACCACTAAGTAGAATCAACTATTGACTTTGTGCAACTTCTCTTCAACAGAATCATCAATATGTTGAGCAAGACACAGGATTTATTACTTATGCACATCTTTCATGGGCCTTCCTGAAACACAACTAGTTTCCATAATTGGTAACTGAATAAAACCTCAGTCAGAAGAACAACACAATTGAAAGATGTTGTAAATTAAAGGGAGATAATGAAACAAATCTATAGTGTTCTACTCACACAGGCATTCTGTCTCCTGTTTTAGTGAAAACAACCCTTTCTGCCTACCACACAATAAGAGTTTGGCTTCATTTCTAACAGAAAGGCAGAACACATAAAAAATAAAAATAAAAATAAAAAGAAAGGCAGAACACGTGACATCTCTTTTTCCATAACATTAACTACTTTAGAAATGCCTTTAGAGTCAATGACATTTGATGTTGACTCTTGTTTTGGTTTTGGTTTTGGTTTTGGGGTTTTTTTTTTGTTTTGTTTTGTGTTGTGTTGTACAAAATAACACCACCAGTCCAATTTCATTATAGCAATAGGGTCTATAAGAACCGAAAGAACAAATGCTTTCAATAAGTGAGAACACAGTCAGACAATCCTATAGACCTTTTATAGAGTTTTTAAACCATGTCAGAAAGGTGCAGTCAGATTGCCAGAGACCATAAAACAATGCATAATTAAAATCTAGCAGTCTATTAGAAGACCCAGGAACAAGTTCTTGTCAGCAATTGCAGTGAAGATTTGGTGATTTGCAAACAGTAGACTGGAAAAAGTGCCATGATTTTAAACCAAGATCCAGGATTGCTGCTATTTTTTTAACCCAACTACAACTGCCCAGTAACTAATTATTACCATTAGAATGGGAGGTAGGTCAGATGTAGGTTCTTCTACAATCAAATCTTTGGCTGTGGTCCAGTCCCAAATTGTAGTTTAGTTAAAAATAATTTTGTAGCCTCTTCTGTGATCTGCAGTAATACTATTTGAAATAAATAAGACTAACACTTCCTATTTAGTTTTCATGGAATTTTTTATCGATTGAGGAATACAGAGGAAGAAAGCCTGCCTCATTGATGAAAACAGAATATTTTGTCTTGTATTTGAGGAGATCTATACAAAAAGCAAATTATGACATGGTTCCTTCCCCAAGCGAGACAAAGTCATACTATAAAATACAAAACATTGCCAGCAGGACTTAATCTACTTCAACCTCACTCATATCTGCAAGGTACACTTTTGTTCCAGGCACAGAAGAGTCGAACAAAGACACTGAATATATACTTACATCTTTTCCTTACTTAGTGCTTTCACTCCCTCTTTCTCATTAAAACACAGCCCCTCAGGAGAAGGACTCCTGACCATCCATCAATTCCATAAATGAATTTTAGAAGATTAATCAACCTCTTCAAATTTGTGTGCAAAATGTAATATCTATATGCATAAGTCCGCTTCTGTGAAAAGAAGATCCCAAGAAATTGGATGCCAACTTAAAATGACTGTGCCTTGAGTGTTTGACTTAGAGAAATAAAGGGATAAGATAAAGAATACACATCTACCAAAACTATTGTGTATTTTCTTCCTAAATAACATCCAACAGTTTATTCCACTCCCCAGCCTTTTTACTTCTTTGATGCAAGAGTTAGATGTTAAATGTGTTAAAGATTCACCTGGAGGATTTTAGAAAACTTCACATTACTGCACCCCACCTTATGCTGGCCCCAAGATATATACTTCATCACTCCAGAATCAAACCCAAGAATCTGTGCTTGTTACAATGGCCTCATGTGATTCTCAAGTAGATGGTCAGAGATTCAAGCTATGAGAAGTATGTCATGATGCAGCAACAAGTATGAATCTTGAACACACACAAATTCATGAAGTAGAGGGCACAAATAAATGCACTTGTTTTACGGTGGGACTTTGGAAATTTTGACTTAGCTTACTTTGTGAGCCACATGGAAATCAGAAGTCACCCCCACTCCAAGTAATTACTGTTATTTGACAGTTCTTAAGCATGTTAAGATGGTTATTATTGATGACTCTTATTACCTTTTTCTACACAATAAAACACAAAAACACAGTGGAAGAGATGAGAATATTTTGAAACAATACAGCAAAGAAAAATAATGGTAGTCATATCCTCTCATTATTTGTGTTGACTGACTACCACAGGGAACAATGAAATGCCTTTTCAGAAGTTACACTGAGGTTTTAAATTGGGTTAACTCCAGCAAGTGCAGCCATGAAACAAGCAGTTATAGAGATGTAAAGGATAGAATATTTCTCCACGTTTCTCTTTTGCCTTTTATTTTCCCTTTGGTCTTTAATGTTTTTCTCTTTGGAAAAGATAAAGTTATAAAAAGCATAAAAGCCTTGCTAGAAAGATTGGTAATCGTGTACATTGTTACTGAATTGTCCAGTCTATTCAACCTAAAAAAAAGCTCTTTTGTTCAGCCTGGATTGTCTCCTTTGCCAAATGTAATAGAAATATCTGGGTATAAAAACTGAAAAATTGTTCATAAATATTATAGAAGGCTTTTTGAGCTGTTTAGTATTAGAGGCCTGATTTAGCAAACAGTAAACCTGCCTTTGCTCTTTTGGGGATTATTTTACATTTTCCTCTTAAATAAATCACACATGGTTCAAAAAATTATTCAGATTTCATAGCACTTTCTCCTCAGATTAGAACAGAAGGAAACAAATTACTATTTTAAGAGACAGATTTAAAATCTTTTACAACAATTGAAGAAGTAAAGAATGTCAGCAATGTTATATTCTGCAGGTAACTTACTTAGCTTGTCATTTCTTTATTTAAAGTCTCTGTGTTGAACTGCCAATAAAATGCATTATTCCACCAGCTACTTTTCCAGCAGAAAGAACACTAGAGACAGCATGCATGAGAAGGTAGATTCATTCACAATACTTTCAAAGGTATAATATCTATTTGGAGATTAACAACACAACACAATCAAAACCAGTGACTTTTTTTTTTATCAAACATTAGTGAAAGGGAAGCTTTGAACTGTAATCTTCTACAAATTGAATTTACAGGTATTGTTCTAATTGTCTCTTTGTACAGTATGGCACTGATATAGAAAACAGACCCTGCCCTGAACACACCCAGTTTACAATGCAAAAGTGGTAAGCAGATAATTCTCTTCTTCTCTTTAATACTAGAGAAGTTTTCAACACATGGCTTCTAAGTGGGAGTACAAATTGCAGAGTTGTAGTACCTGTCAACACTGGTTTAATATTTTAACAAAGCAAATCATCAGTTAAAACTCATCACCACAAGTCATCCTGTTAATTGACCAAATGATTATCCTTCACCTAGTTAAGAGTCTGACACACTGGAGGATATTTGTGTTGCAAACCCTTCAAGGGCTGTGCCAGGCCTCATCTTGGCAAAATTTCTTTGGTTTTCAGATTCACTAGAAAGGTGTCTCCTTTGTTCCCACACAGAGCCCTGAAGGAAGCCAAGCTCTATTCTCCCATTCTGACTGTATTTCTCTTCCTCTCCCTCTCCATCTCCCTCTCTTCTCTCTCTCTCTTCTTCCTCTTCTTCCTCCTCCTCTCCCTCTCCCTCTCTTTTGTTTTCTTCCATGAGAAGGACATTCATTAAATTTGTGTTTAAAGGAAGTTAGCAATTAAAAAAAATCAGGCCACCCCCAAATGCAAATACCCAATCAAAAAAAGATCATCTGAGATGAATACACACTTCTCAGATGAAGAAATACAAATTGCAAATAAATGCATGAAAAAATGTTCATCTTCATTGGTCATTAGAGAAATTCAAATAACAACAACACTGAGACTCCATCTCACTCCAGATAAAATGGCCAGGATCAAGAAAACCACCAATACAAATGCTGATGGGAATGTAAACTGGTGCAAACACTGTGGATATCATTTTGGAGGTTCCTCAGAAAGCTAGGAATAGAGGTCTCATTTGCCTCAGCTATTCCGCTTCTGGGCATATTCCTAGAAGAATTAAAAACATCATACCACAGTGATATATGTGCACCCATGTTTATAACAGCACAATTTCTAACAGCCAAATCTTGGAAATAACCCAAATGCCCAGCAACAGAGCGATGGCTAAAACAGATGTGGTATTTTTATATAATGGAATACTACTTAGCTCTAAAAAAGGATCATATTGAGGCTTTTATAGGTAAATGGAGGCAACTTGAGACCATACTCCTAAGTTAAATAAATCAGACTCACATGTGTAAATACCATACTGTCTCCCTAGTGTAAAAAACTGAAAGAGTAAATAAGATCCAAAATCTTCAACAAATATGGTGAAAAGAAAGAAGATATAAATTTGAATATATATATATACACACACACATAAGATAGCTAAGAGGATTGTACTACTAAATCTATTAGTTCTTGGAACAGAACAGTTAATACTCATACAATTAGATCAATTTTACATGTCTATATCTGGTAATCTAAGCAACTCTTTTGAAGATAACTACGCAAAATAACAACTATTGTTAAATTTCTATTATCTTATTTTGAAAGTCTATGTTGTTATTATTTTCAGTTTGTTGTTGTTTGTCTCTTTTGCTTCTTGGTTTTTTGGTTTTTGGGGGGTTGTTTTGTTTTGTTTTGTTTTGTTGGTACCAGGGACTGAATTCATGACCTTGTGCTAGCCAGGCAAGCACTTATGCTACTGAGCTAAATCCCTGGCCCTGTTTCTTGTTTTCTTTGTCTGGTTTTTTGTTCATTTGCTTGTTTTCCCTGTTTAAAATAAAATTTAAAAATTAAAATAAAAATAAAGACAGTTAGCAAGCAGTGACCAGTTGGATATTTCTCTAAACATTTGGGTCATACTCAGGATGCAATATAAATGATCCAGTAGTATATTCTACTCCAATTCTCTGGAGTGTGCAACCACTAAATTATGGGCCTCTTGAAATAAAATCCAACTAACTCTAACCATAACAATACATTCATAACTAAAGTTTGTGTACAAGAAAAACTGTTATCAGCTCCACATTCTATAAGGGTGGTATAATAACTCTGTAAATTGTAGATATTTGATAGTAATGCCTGATGATTGCTGTTTAAAGATAAGAAAATTCTGTCTTGTCTACTGAAGGTTCAATTAACCACCCCCCAATCACTCCAGAAGCCAGTTTGCCTTCATTTGTAACATTTTTAGTATTCCTATACCTGTGTCTATTTCTTGGATTTTCTTTAGGTTTTAATATTTCCCTAGTTCTCTCATGATTTTGATATAACTTTAAACATTTTTTTCACTTTATATCAATATGGGAGTCATGATTTCACATTTTTGAAGAAGTATCCTGTAATAAATGATAGATCTGAAACTAGAGCTATCCAATTTATAGTTTAAAATTATAGGGCTTCCTCTCATAACCTCTGTATATACTGCTCCCCTGACTGAAATGTTCTTCCCACCTCCCCTTGCAGCTTCTGGACATAATTAATTTCTAGCCTTCTTCAGATTTTGGCTCAATCATGACTCCCATGAAAAGCTTTTCCTGATTGCCCCTTCCCCCCATCAGGTTCAAAACCCCCTGTAGGTGCTCTCACTGCCACATACCTCTTCTTGGCAGCACTTTCACCACTGACATTGACTTGTCTAAAATTTCTGAATGTTTTCCTGATTTGAATAAAAGTTCTCTGATTGGAGAGCTAATATCTGGTGGTACATACCACTGTACCCATGGCCCCAGTCAGGTAAGGTGCCCAGCATACAGAAGACTCAAATAATATTTGTTTTGATGGGGTTCACAACTCAGTATCACAAAATATGGCATCTTGGCATTGCAGAAAACAGCAGAAGCAGGAAAATCTTTCTGACCCTTTCCTCCCTAGAGCAAGCTAGAATTCTCTGTTCTGTAACATAGGTCATAAGACCTTATTCAAGAAGTGCTCTCTCTCTGCCTGGAGGAAAGGGTTATTGCCATTAGAGCATGCTTCCTTTGCCTAATCATACTTTTCTTTCTTTTTTTTCTTTTGTACATTGTTTTAATAATGATTTATTGAGAATGTACTACATGCCAGTGGATCTCTGGTTCTCTCTTGCAGGAGTAGAGGAAAACTGAACTTGATTTCTGGTAACTACCTTTTTTTTAATTTTCAAGAGAAAAAAACAGAAAAATCAAGAAATGAACAAACGAAAGTAACAAAAGCAAAATGACGACAATAGTAACAACAAAAACAAAAAGTACAATGGCAATATAAGATTCAAAACAATATAATAGGAATCTAACAATGGTTGTTATATTGCATATTGTCATCCTCAAAATAATTGCTCAGGCTATCAGATATGGGCATGCAAGACTGATCAAACAATAAAACTTCCCTTTGAGCAGTTTCTTTCCCTTTTACTATATCTATTATGACTTCTTGTCTTATTTGCTCTTTCAGTTTTTTACATTAGCAAGACAATACAGTGTTTACACATGCAAGACTGATTTATTTCACTTATGAGTATGGTTTTTGGTTGCATGCATTTACCTATAAAAGCCTTTATCATCCTTTATGATATGCATTTACCTATAAAAGCCTTTATCATCCTTTATGGCTGAGTAGTACTCCGTTATATAAAAACACCTCAACTTTTTATATATTCCTCAGTTGATGGGCATTTGTGTTGTTTCCAAGATTTAGATATTACAAACTGTGCTGCCATAAACATGGGTGCATATATATAGCTGCAGTATGATATTTTCAATTCTTCTGGGAAAATACACAGAAGGGGAATTGCTGGGTCAAACAGAACTTCTAATCCTAGTTTTTTGAGGAATCTCCATAATGACTTTCACAGTGGTTATAGCAGTCTACACTCCCACCAACAGTGGAAAAGGGTTCCTCTTTCCCCAGAGCCCCGCTAGTATTTGTTATTGGTTATTTTCTTGATGTCAGACATTCTTTCTGGAGATGATATCTCAGTGTAATTTTATGTTGTATTTCTCCAATGACCAAAGATATGGAATATTTTTTTATATTCATGTGCCATTTGTATTTCTTCATCTGAGAATTGTGTATTCATATCAGATACTCACTTTTGGATTGGGTCTTTAAATTTGAGGATACTTGATTTTTTTCAATTCTTTATACATTCTAAATAAAAGTCTTTCATCTGAGGGACAGTTAACAAAAATCTTTTTCACAATCTGTGGGTTTTGTTTTCACTCTGTTTGTCCAATGGGTCACAAAGGAAACTAAAGAAAAAATTAATATATACAATCAAACAAAAATGCAAATACAACTTACGCGAACCTATGGGACACAACAAAAGCACTCCTCAGAGGGAAATTTAGTGGTGAACTCTCATATCATGAAAACAGAATGAGTACAAAGAAACAACCTAATGCTCTACCTCAGACTTCTAGAAAAACAAGAACAAGTCATACACAAAGCCCAAAGAAGAGAAGAAATTGTAAAGATCAGAGCAGAAATTAACACAATTGAGACCAAGAAAACATCACAAAGAATTAATTAATCAAAAAATTGGTTCCTTGAAAGAATAGATAAAATTATAAGCTCCTAGTTAACCTTATCAAGAAAAAGAAAGAAAAAACTCAAATTCATGCAATAAGGAATGACAAGGGTAAAATCATTACAGATCCTGTGGAAATTCAGAAGATCATCAATACCTTCTTTGAAAATCTTTACTCTCATAGGATCAAAAACACAGAAGAAATGGTCAGACTCCTAGAAATATATCAATCACCAAACCTAATTATACTTCCGCAAAACTATCCTCTCCTCATAAAACTTAACATTAAAAAGAAGATTGTTCTATTTTGAGTTTTCATTTCCAAAGGCTCCCCTGTCAAATAAAACATATTCCATAATTTTTGTGCTTTTCTCTTGTTAATCTGTCTTTTGTTATAGGTACCTCAGTCATAAACTTGCTGAGGGCAGTGACTTCTGCCCTAAGGTTGTATACACTAGTGGAACAGTACTTCCACAGATCATTTGAATAGATTAGGTTCTACATACTCTTATTACAAATTAAAAGAATGAATATGTATCAAAGCTGATCAAAGGAGTAATTATACTTTAATGTGTCAATGATGTAGAAAATCATGGAGATCATCTACTAAGGGTCCAAAGATATTCCTTCAGATTTTAGAAGGAACCTAGATTGATAGGGATCCTTCCTAAAATCCTCTGCTCCTCCAAAGGTTCTAAAATCCAAGAGAACCTGGAAATTCCTATTTTGATGGAGAACAAAGGCAAAACCCAAAAAAGCAACCAGTTTGAATCCTTTACTAAGTAGAAGCAGAATAGTATATTAAGAATGGTTCTCAAAGCATAGTTGCAGATCAACGGTATCACTTGGAAATTCTCCAGCATTACCGTAGACAGACTAGATCAGAAATTTTGGAAGAGGCCCCAACAATTTAGCTATTAACAAGCCCTAAGGTGAATTTAATGCTTGTCAGAAAACCAATGGCACTGAACAGATAGTCTGGCAGTTGTCCAGACCCTACTATATGTAGCTTTGAGACACTGAGAAAGCTACTCAAAGTCACTAAACTTGAAAGTATTAATCAGAAAAATAGGGATAAGAATAACAAAACCCATCTCATGGTAAGACTTTTTAACACTACATATACATTGCCTAGAAATCTGACAAAGAATGGACACTAGTAGAGTAATATCTGCTCTTATATTTATCATTCATATCACTATCATCATTACCACCACCACCACCATCTCCATCTTGTCTAAACTCTTTACAGATGGAAGCACAGGGTAGGAACACTCTAGTCCTTCTGCCTAATACAATTAACAGAGCTTACACAGGATGTTCAGGGATGGGGTAGAAAACATACAAAATTGTGTACCACTGCTATGTCTAGATGACACCACAATTTTTAATCAGTGATTGATAATCAAATATGCTAAATTCCCTGTGTACATTGCATAAGAGATGATGCTACAACCAAATAGCATGCCCGCACATATACACACACACCATACCACACATACCTTGTGCATACAATTTGACCCTCACAACCTGACAGCTGTTATTTTGTTTAGACAGGTTGGTAGACTAGCCCAGAATCTCACTGCAGGTACTCCCAGTTATCTGAACATCAAGAACTTGAACTCAAGTATTTTGATTCCAAACCCAATGCTTTTCTCTCTACTCCTCTTGACCTATGCTTTTGTTCGTACTTTTGCATAGGAAACAAAAAACAAAAGAACACTCACCAGACACGCTATAGCATTAAAAAAACAAACAAACAAACAAAGGCTGACATTCTCTAGAGTGTTTTCTTGGACCCTTTAGATTATCTTTCATTATAAAGTTCACATTTAAAGGGGTATGCCATATATTTAAACTCTATTAGCAGTAACTGGCCCTTTCTGCTATATGTTTGTTTGATTTTTAAATACACATATCTATTTCACCCTCCTTGAAACTAATTTTCCACATATTCATTTTTCCCTACTTCTAAAATGCAGCCACTCTATCTTTTCTGACACCAAGTATTCATAAAGTACCTTGCCAGGCACTGGATGAGGCCCTGGACATATAGCAGTAAGCCAATTGTGACATGTGCCATCCTGAAAGACTGGAGTCCTCAGCCAATAATAAAATAACAAATAAAAGGAAATAGGTGCAGATTCTGGTGTCATCGTGGAACATCAGCAGGGAAAATGATGATGACATAGTGAACGACATGCTCTGTGAGGGCTGGAGAAGCCCAACAGAGTCACTCAGGACAGGGTGGTCAGCAATATCCCTTTCTCTTCAGCAAAAAACACAAAAAGTCTGTCCTGAGACAGAAGGCATGGAAATCCAATATGAAGAAATGTGAGCTGAGAGAGTGCATGAGCAGTAGGATTAATATTAGGATTCAATTCAAAGGGTTTCTTGAGCACATTTTTCATATAAACATATTTTCTGTTCTTATCCCTATTAGTATATATTATTAAAATATATAATAGTATATATTTAAATATAATACTATATAATATATTTAGTATATATTAAATATTATACTAAATTTAACATAAATATAAAAGTTGGATCCATTTATAAAATTTCAATTCATAGCCAAATGAAACAGCTACTGTCAAAAACCTGCATCCAACAGAAATTTAAAGAAATAAGATATTAAAAGGTAGAAAGAGACAGAGAAGAGAAATAATTACTCAGTGCTTTATTATGGTCCAAGCACAGAACTCCATGATTTAGCCTAATTTACTCAGTCCACAGCGCAAGTCCATGTTTAGGTATCCAACCACATTTTAACGAAAACCCAGTTTTCAGTAAGGTCAGCTTATCTCGCCAAGATTTCTCAGTTGGAAACTGATAGATCACAACATGAAAATCTGATTTATATCCTGTCCATTTGTGTAAAACAGTAGTCGGCACACCTCGGCCCACAGGCAGTATTGTATAGCCACTTTTTTATACAGCTACAAACTAAAAATGATGTAAAAGCTATATAAAATTCAAATCTCAATGCTCATAAAGATAGCATCAGTGGGACACAACCAGTTACCTATTGTTATGGCTGCATTCACTCTACAAGTTGAGGAATTGTGAAAGAATCCATAGGACCCCGAGCCTAAAACACTTATTGTCTGGCTTTTTCAGAACAAGTTTGCTAAGCCCGCAGGTCAAGAAAAGGAGCCACAGAAATAAACGGAACAAACACACTTGGAAATGTTAATTCAACTATGAGTGACAAAAACATATAAAAATAATTTATTAAATGTCCAGGAAAGAATTAACCTAAGGGCAGTTACCAGAGGCACTACCTTTTCATTTTCACATGGAGGCCTTTTTCTGGCTGTATGTCCTAGGGAGGAAGACCTACGTCAATCTCCTAACCCTGACTTCCAACTGGCATTCTCAGAATGCAGGCCATATAGTATCTTCACTCTTGCATCATTTGGCTTAACTGGTTGCTGAATAATATGGATTTTGTTCCAGGCATGGTTTCAAAATGTTTTTGCTTATTTCCCACTATACTGTCCTCTCTATGTTCTGGCTCAAATGAATATGCTCAATTATGAAAATGAATTATGTAAACAGCCTGTTCTGGGTGGACAGTTGACTAAAACCATGAAGTTCAAATTTAGTCCAAGGAAAAAACAGATCTTCTTTTCAGTCTCTGGCTACAAGGTTGAAGGCTAAAAATTATATATTATAAAATGTCTCTAGTTTTTCCAGCATTGTATGGGCAAATACATAATAGGTTGATCCCTACATGTTCTTTGCTATTTGTATATGACTCCTCTCAATAATCAGATCATTTTGTACTTTTCAAAGGTGAACTGCAAGTCAATACTTAGAGCACACACCTATGTCAAAGATAGTCTTTACCTTGTAGGGAAAAAAAAATACTCCATCTCAATGGAAAACTACAGATTACCTACAGCACACCTTTCCTTGCAATCGAATTTTAGGCTTGCTCACTGTCTATGAGCTGTTTCTTACCACTTGTAAATTATAAATCACTGATAAAGACTTACACATTCTGTACTGAAAGACAGTGACTTTAACTGACATCCTTCCCACTGTGGAAAAGCCAGTTTTATCTCAATTTGCAACTCATCACATTACTTTACTTCACACACACATTTATGATGTTTTGACTTTTCCTATGAGCCAGTAATAACATCTGCTTTGTTCTCTCAAAATATGTAAGTAAAATAAAAAATATTTAGCACATGTTCACATATATATCTTACATGACTCATGATTTTACCACTTTCTAAAAATTATCTTTAATGATCTAAAAGTTTGATAAGAATTCATATTTAAGAGCTGGGGATGTAGTTTAATGGTAATCACTTATCTAATAATATGTGCAAGACCCTAGATTCAATACCCAGCACTGAAGTTAAAAAAAAAAAGATTCATATTTATTTCAAATGCTAGTTTTAAAAATGTTAAATTTTGAATATCTATCTTTAATATGAATATAGTTGTAATATTAGTTTATGCAAAAAATGAAATGTGAGAAATAAACATTCTTCCCTGTTTTAATGTTTTGTTTTTTGTTTTTTGTTTTTTTTGGTACTGAGGATTGAACTCACAACCTTGCACTTGCCAAGCAGGCGCTTATGCCACTGAGCTAAATCCCCAGCCCTTAATGTTTTTTAAATAGTGCAAGACAATTATTGTACAGAGGCAAGAAAGATATGTTAAAATGATACAGAAGACTTCATTGAGGACTGTTGCAGTAAGGATACTGCAAAATGGAAGTGTGATTAGTTTCAACTCCAAATGCAATACATATAACTGAGATTTATAGCCAATATTACAGCAGATAAGAAATCAGTAGACAGAAATCACTGAGAAGATAAGGGGAATTCTTGCTAACTTAATCCTAACAGAATTTTTGGTAAAAGTAGGCCATAAGCAAGGATATAGGGAAGAATTTAATTGATATCAAGGGTGATCAGTTACCACTTAACAAGATTCTTGCTAAAATTGGATTAAGCAGGCCAAAAACTGAAGAAGAGGTGCCAAGGTCAAGCCAAATGAGTACCTAGTGGAGGAGGGGGCTCAGAGGACCCCATTTAAAGTCTGTTAAGAAAAGGAGACTTTGTCATGAACAACAGCAAATTTATTAGAGGACAAATAACACAATTTATTAGAGGACAAATAACACAAATAATAACAATTCTCATTCTCAAAGAATTTACAGTTTAATGATAAAGGACAAAAATAAGTTACCTTGGTTTGAATTTGCAATTATAATCACATTCCCAGAAGGAATAAGGAGTTGAAAGTTGTTTCAAACACTATAGTCTAATTACAAACTAAAAAATTACTTTGCAATATATCCTTAATCTGGTTACCCAAAATATGTTCCAGCAACCCAGTTGTCCTCTAGGAGACTCTTGGTGATGCAGATGCTCAGCCCCACCTACTAAATCAGAGTTTGCTTTGTATCAAGATACCCCAGTCCTGATTCATAATAAAGTTAGAAAAACACTGATCTAAGGCCTCTGATCATCAACCACTCCTGGCTTGTTAGTACATTTCTTCAATTATCCCACATTTTTGTACAATTAAATACTGTGGTTTCTTCTGAGATTAACAAGGCACAGGACAGAAATACTGCAATGTCACCGAAGGAAGTAGGCTGCAATTTTACACTGGTGGGAAGGCAAGGGACAAAAGTGTCATGTTGATCAAAGGGTCTTGGGAAGAAAGTCAGAGTCGGGGGTAGGGGGAAAGTGTGCAGAAACTGGAATACTGTGGAGCCATAAAATTCTATCACCAAAAGGTTGAAAACAACCTCAATTATACTTACAGTATATAGAAGCTGAGAGTGCAGCTCAGTGGTTAGTGGGCTTGCCTGTCATGTGCAAGGCCCTAAGTTTGATTCCTAGCTCAAGAAAAAATGAACAAACAGAAAACTATAGTTTATAGTATACATACTCAATATAGTAATCATTAAATAAGCTCAGCTGCATAGCACCTGCCTGGCAAGTGTGAGATCCTGAGTTCAATTCCCAATACCAAAAGAAAAAAAAAAAGTAATGGTTAAACAATGACACAACTATACAAGAAAATACAATGAAGCCATTAGAACAAGGTCATCTTTTGTGCACCAGCATATGATGATCTCTAAGATAAACTTAGCTTAAAATACACAATGGGAGGACTGAGATGGCAGACAACAGTAGAAGCCAGGAGCAAATCACAGCTTCTTTGGGACCTGGAATTGAGAAAGTTGGAAAACAACATAATGAGAAAAGAAGTGGTCTGGAATCAGGAAAGAACCAATAGGACAGCTAGCAATCATGGAGAAACAGAAGACAATGCACAGAAAAGAATACAACAGTCTGGAACACTAACTCCAGCTCCCAGAGAAGGGGAACTTACCCTGTAAATGCAAGGTGAGGACAGGGTTCTCAGTGATAATGGGTGAACGTGTAGCACTATCCTCAAGAAAAGCCCTTGGACATTGTGTGAAGTTTCACTCTGAAAATGATTCCTTCTACTTGGCAGGCTATCATTGGAGAAGAAATCCATGGCAGCATTCACTAGATTTAGGAGTGATACAATCAGGAGCCATTTTGACCATTTTGACAAGGGCTTTATTATTTAAGACTGAACTACTCTGGGAATCAATAGTCACCAACTACCACAATTCAGGGTCTCTGGGGTGAACCTATCACAGTAAATGAGTAAGAAATAGCTACAAAGACAGTCACAGAGAAGGGAGGGCTAGTCACAGAAACCCTGAGAAGTTTAAGCAGTAGTGAGCTCAAACTGTAGAGGACACTGCAGTCCCACCCTCCATGGTGAGGAGCCAGGTCTGTCACATGTAGTTTCCTGAGGGAGCTAGTCTGAAAGTGCTAAGATTCAGTCCAGGGAACTGCTTGGCTCCCATCATTGCTTCCTTATAGCACAGAACTCGATGGTCTGTCTGCTTTTCCTATCGATATGCCAATGTCATTGGTAGTATGTCTCTACTTGGATATTTGCCACATCTCTAGGTGTAAGGAGTGGAGGTAGTTTTGAGCAAGTGGGACACTGCACAAGCCCACAGGACACAAAACTAGTCAAGAATATCAGTGTCTCAAAGTATATAGGAGAACACAAACACTAACAGCTGCTGGAGCAAATATAGCCAAGGCAAAAAAAAAACACATCGTTAACTAACCCCATGCAGTGGCAAAGGTAGGGCAGGACTTGGTATTTACAAAGCACAAAGTGGGCACAGAAACATAACAGGCCCCAGCTGTGACTCACTATGCCTCCCCTACATCTAGTGGCTTTGATACCACAGGCCCTGGAAAGAAACTAATCATCCAAACATATCAGTACAAAAGACTATTTTAAACTAAATTCTTATTCTTTTTCTTTGGGGGGGGTGAGTGACACTCTTGTTCTTTATTTCTCTTCTTTTTCTGGTTTATGACTTTTACCTAATTCTATGTATTTTTTATTCTTTAATTGGATTTTTATCACATTTTTCTATCTTCATCTTCTTTTTCTGTCTGTGTATCTGTGTTGTTTCTACAGACTTGTAATACTTATTTTTTGCTTTAATGTCTCTGATGCCTTTGGTGGTAGAAAGTTCACAGTATTGCCAGTGGATAGTAATTTGCTGTATTTCATAGAATATATGTGTATATAGTCCATTATATCTCAAGAATTTATTTGCAAAACTTAGTTCACATTTTCCAACCAACTTTCAGTGAAAGGAAATTTCATAGGAAAAAACACAAATTTCCTACCTCTCTACTGTGTGAGAACCTAAAGATACTATTAGGCTATAAAAAAGGAAACTGAGAGATAAATTTAACACTTAAAAGTGACTCTTTTAGTAGGACATTTGGGCACCCAACCAGGTTAAGGAGAAGTAACTTTATACACACATCTTCACAGCAGCCCTAATCCGACTCCACTCCTCATTTAAAGCACCGTGTCCCTGAGTCATCACAGCTAGCAGGACCTTCTCACTTGTCAGCTTGTGTGTTACCTACTCAAGGCCCTCTGTGTGTGATCACTTTATTGAAGCAAATGGCAATTGAAAAAGAACCCTTCTTAGTGAACAATGACTTGCAATAGTTGAGAACTTCGGTGAGGACCCCTAATACTCACGTAAGGTTGATGGGGACTAGAGGCTAGATGCAGAACAAACAGAGATGTAGGTGCTAGAAAGGCACCATCGCACATCTTACTCCACCTAATATATGGAGTCAATCTTCACATCTCTTTATGCTTTCTGTTCTGCTCTGGTAGCATTACACAGCCACTGATTACAGTGACTACAAAATAAGTACAACCAAAAAAAATTACAAAGTCTGAAAAGAACCACCATGATAAAACAATTATACCATAATGCCAAAGAAAGAGACATTTAATTACAGATGTAATTTATACAAGCAAATACAATTTCTATAAGCAAATATAATTTATTTTAAATAAATAGACATGTCATTAAATATAGATCAACAGAAAAAGATTTACAAAGCAAATTTTATCTCCTCAAAGTTTATTATGGGGGGAAGGGAGGAATCATGATTCCATGATTAACAGCCCAACTGTTGGTTAGTTTTCCAATAAATTACTGTACTCAGTTTGGAAGGTGTTTTCTATAGGAAGTGAGTTTTTCACATGCTACAGCCATGCCAAACTTTGTTTTCAGTTATTGAGACACTGTTACATCTTTAAATATTTTCTACGTGTTAATTTTAGTAAATTATTTGTACACATTTCTCAGGCTATTCTGATATTTTAAAGATCTTGAGAATGTGTCTGTGTAAATGAAATTAACTATTTAGATGTCACCACACATTTCTATGTACCCACCAATAATGAGTTGATTATGAAAGCACTAATTTGCAGATCAGACCTTCTAGAATGTTAAAGGTAGGAATCAGGTACTTGGGTTCCAGTCTTGTGGAAAATACTAGAATCTTGGGGAAAACACAAAATTATGTTTGTCTATGTCCTCATTTATTAAATGACAAGAAGACATGGATCACAATAGGGGCTGTCATGAAACTCACATGCAAGGTTGAAAAAAGAATAAAGAACATGATACTGTGAAAGGAATTAGAAAGATAATCAAAACCAGTAATACATATGAAAACCTTATAGTCTGGCACATAAACACATAAAAATCAAAACAAAATAAGCAACAAGTAATTCAAATAATTTCAACCAAATTCTCCCTTAAAGAAATATCTAGTGGCTTCTATCCTCCCCTGACAAGACTGATCCCTCCTTCAAAGTCACTAAAGGGAGCACTAGGAAATTTTCATTAATAAGCACATGACCTATACCAGCAACTCAACTTGATCTGAAAACATCAGATCTGTCATTTAAATGATAGGGTCTCCTCCAAAATTCATGCTGAAACTTAATCTCCAGTGCAATGGCATTGAGGTATGTTTAATGGGTGATGATTAAGTCATGAGAGCACAGTCCCTCACACTTAGATAAGAGGTCAGGGTTGCTTTCCTAACCATTCTACCATGTGAGGACTCAGCATTTGCCCTCTTCAAAGGATGTATCCATAAGGTACAATTCTTGGAAGCAGAAAGCAATCTCACAAGATGGGAATCCTGCAACACCTTGATATTTGTCATCTCAGAGAGACATTTGTTTTAGTTCACAGTTCCAGAGATTTTAGTGCACAGTTAGCTGGCTGCAAGGCAGAAACATCATGATGAAACGATGTGGAAGAGGCCAGGGACTGGATAATAGTCCTCAAGGTCATGCTCCCATGACCTACATCCTCCAGCTAGGTACCACCTCCTAACAGCCCATGCACCTATGAGATGAGTGTCCTCACAATCCAATCACCTCTCCAGGAGTCTCTTAATCCAGTCACAATGATAATCAAGATTAACTGGCACATTTTCCTTCAGTAAATTATAACTGAAAAGCACTAGTATCTCAGAGTGCTCAACATAATTAAATTGTGATAAATGTTTAGATAACTGATGAATGCATTGAATCAAAAGGTTAACCTTAGGGAAAAGGGTTGACCTGGGTTTAGGTTTCTCTCGGTCACCAGTAGCAAACCTATGGCACACATGTCATTTTTCTTCTAACATAAAAGATGTTAATCTATGAGCTGTTTTTTCTAAAGTGAAACTTCAGTATTCAGGTTTAATTGCAGTGTTGGCACTTTGCGATGTGGGTGGGTTTTGAGTTGCAGTTTGGGCACTTGCCTCTATGAGGTTCACCATCACTGCTTGAAGCTCATACATGGTGAAGAACTAAAACACCTTGAAGAGCTATTTCCACGCTTTGAGTCATGAAAGCCCATGGTGATATGCAATTGGTATGCTTGGGTTTACCAAATCATCTGTCTAACAGAAGAGCAATTCCTGCCCTATTGATGGTAGCTAAGTGCCACAATCATGGTATTTGAAAGACAGCATAAAGATTTACTTGTTTTATCACATGCAGTTGTTGCTTTTCCGTCAGGGAGCTTACTGTGAAGAACCATACAAAGAAATCAACACATGGGGAAACACACTTTTCTAGAAGATGACAACACCTCTTCTTTTTAGTAACACTTTTTTTTCTACAACAGATGATCATTTAAATAATTTCTAGATAGTTACTTATTATTGACATAATAATTGTACATATTTATAGGATATATTGTGCTAATGTGATACCAGAATATAAAATGTTATGATGAAATCAAGCAATTAGTATTCCTATCTCCTTAAACATTTATTATTTGTGTTGTGAAACTTCAAACTCCTCTCTTCTACTTCTTTATAAAGTACATTAATAAATCCTTGCAAAAACAGTCACTATGCCATACTGTAAAAGACTAAGCTTGTCCCCCTATGGAACTGTATTTTGTTACCCCTTGTCTAACCTCCCTCTATCTTCCCTCCCTTATTAGCACATTTTCTCATGGACCTTTCATTACAATGACTTAATCTTAACAGCAATTTATCCTGAAATTATTCTAATTTTGGAAAACTAGCCTTAAAGGTCTGTACTTTATAAAGTTTTCTAAGTTCACTTAAAAATCTGTAATACTACCTCCAGGCTGACTGGAAACTAAATTTCACAGATTATTCCAGATAAATGTCTTCTTCAGATTTCCAGCTATCATCTAACCAGCTACCTTTTCACTGACTCAGCAGAATGTTCAACAGAAAGACGAGGATTGGCATAATGCCATAGAAGCTTAAACATCAGGGCACTCTTACACGGGACCCAGGAGTACTGAGCACACTTAGGAGTCAGTGTTCTCAGTACAATGAGAATCCCTGTAGCATTTCTGGTACAATGATCTTCAAAGATAAGAAACCAAGTCGCTTAATTGAATCACTGAAATAAATATTTACCTTTATATCAAATTTTACATTCATAACTTTTTATTCTTTTTCTTAAAGGCTCCCGAATTATACCACCTTTTGACCCTATAATCTGACTGTCTTGACACAAGAGTAGTTGTACAGAAATACTTTTTTAGTTTCTACTCTCCACTGATTAAATTTTCAATATATAAGGAAACTCATGGTATTTAAAAATAAATGAGGGGGCTGGGGATTTAGCTCAGCAAGCATAAGCGCCTGCCTTGCAAGCGCAAGGTCCTGAGTTCAATCCCCAGTACCAATATAAATAAATAAATAAATAAATAAATAAGGAGAGGGGTAAAAAGTGATTTCAAGTGTATATATTTAATACTTGCAATTTGGTTATGTATTTTACAATACCAAAATATAAAATGAAATAAAACCTGCACAACTTTTGGCCGCTTTGGTATTTCACTCCATTGATTTAAAACTTTCAGATGGAAAAAAAAAGAAAAAAAAAACTTTCAGATGGTTAGGATATCTGGATTCTGAGAACTATCTGTCACTACCATTCCCCACAATAGCAGATCTCAGTGGATTTTTCTTGTTTAAACTAATAAACATAAAAAAGACATATACATTTTTCACATGACTGCTAGGTTTGCCTTTAACAAAACAATCCCCAATTTTTTCCAAAAATTATTAGGAAACAGCTCAGCAGCCCCACTGGACTCTGAAGCAATGTAATTAGGTAGTGTAACACTACATTTTGTCAAAAAATTCTGACAGCCTAATAACCAGATTGTCATCAGATAGACATTAAAAAATGATACCATGTTTGTTCCAATACTTAAAATACCACCATTTTCTGAGGGATTTTGCTCTGTTAAAAAAAATTTTTTAAATGGTTCAGGCACACACCTCAGTGGTCTAGATAGTACCAAAGTGAGTATATTCCCCCTAAGGAAATTATGCTTTAACTGAAAATTTAAGAAAGAATTCTTAGACTACATTAAACCCCTAAACATCCAGAGAGAAAATATGAAAGGGAATGCTAATAACAACATAACATATATATACCAAGCATTTACACTGTGCCCCCAGCACTGCGTTCAGTCTTTGTGTTATAGCGGACTTCCAACAACCACTACTGAAAGGTGCTACTATTATCTTCATTTCCAGAGGAGGGAAGGAGATTTACTCAGCAGAGGAACCCACCTGCACACCCAACAGACACCAACCTCATGTCCTCAGTGAGAGCAATGCAGTAGTATTAAGAAGATGGAATTTAATTTGGTTTTGATGGAGTAGTGTGGTAGGGGTGTTCTTTTCAATAAAACCATTACATTTGTCCCTTAGAAGATGGCATTCTAGTATGTAGTTTGACCTGTACAACAAGGGATTTAGCTCAGTGGTGTAAGAACCTGCCTGGCAAGTGCAAGGTCGTGAGTTCAATCCCCAGTACTAAAAAAAAAAAAAAAGAAGAAGAAGAAGATGGCATTCTAGTATGTAGTTTGACCTGTACAACAAATTCTATGTATACTGTAACACTAAAAGAAAAAAATGTTCTAGTTATACATTATTCTCACAGTTAAGCAATTAAATATAAAAAGAAATTTTAAGATTATAGCCTTAGGTTCAAACATACTCTAGCTTCCATTTAATTAATCACTTATAAGAAAGTATACACTAACCTGTACAAGAACAAACCTCAGGGTGCACTTTCCTAAGATGAACTCTGAAACAGTAATGTTCAGAATGTTACCGTTTTCTCTCTTGAGATTATAAATGAGTTATCCAGTGTAAATCACAATCTGTACAAGCAAATTGTGGGGCTGAACTAATAAATAATAATTAAATGACACAAAAATTTGGGGAAACGTTTTTCCGAAACACATGAAAATACTTCATCACAAATACTTCATCACCAAATCCATTCTTACATTTACAGGGCATTTTAAGTTTTCCACAGTATTTTCCCAATATGTGATTTTATTTGACATCCACAAGTCTACATTATTTCTTTAATACAAAAAAATCTTTCATGTGTCATAGTTATTAATGTTGAGCAAAAAAAATCACATACAGAGAAATCCTTACTGTATGGTGCTTTTTACTATATAAAATTCAAAAACACATCCTCTGGGCTCAGACCAAGGTCTTAATAACACTGCCAAACACACCAAGAAGGTAGGAATTCTTGGTAAATAAAGGCCCTGCTAACTCCCTCTGTAAATGGTGAAGAAAACTGAAATCAGTCAGCATACCAAATACACTTGCTTCTGTAAAACCAAAATGAAGAAATGAGCTTATGAGGACCTGGCACTGTGGTTTCTGCGTGCAAACAGCAGCTAGTGATGCTAGGGCCATAATAGCACTTCACCGTCACAGTCAAGTTGACCATGGGAACACAGAAGGAAGTGAAAGACCAGTATAAGCTCCACCACTGTCACATCATTAGCCTATAATAGGTCAACTTAAGTAACAAAATTGCCTTTATTTGTTTGCTATACTTATTGTATTCCAGTTTTTTCCCAGTAGTCAAAATGATATGATAAATCACTATTGTTTATAAATCACACTTAATATTTTTAATGTTTTTAATTAATTTAATATTTTTTACTAATTAGGTGTTATTTTATATTACCTTTCATATTGAAAAATACATACTACATGGACAAATGATACAGTACAAACACATAAACCTTATAGGTTATTTCTACGTCTCAGTTTTTTATAAGTCCTTTCTTGCCAATTTGAGATTTTGGAGATACATTAGAACAAACTGTGTAAAGTTTAGTTTTTAAGCCACCATTAATATTTTTAGTGTTTCTAAAACACTAAAAGGTAAAGGATATTCATGTACCAAAAAATTCAAAACCATGGCAAAAAAAAAAATCTGTGATTTGGAGTCAAGATAGTGGTGGAAGATAGCATGAAAATGATAGGTACTGTGTATCTTACTCTAAAACTAGTTTCTTGGAATCTAGTATTACCCTGACTCCAAAACCAGACAAGAATTTAGCTACAAAAGAGAACTAAAGGCTGATCCTTTAATGAACATAGACACAAAAATCCTCAACATGGTACGGAAAAACGGAATGCAACAAATCATCAAAAAGATCATACATCATAACCAGTCTTTATCCCAGTGAAGCAAGGATGGTTCAATATATGCAAATAAGTAAATGTAATACAGAAGTATCTTGGTTACTTTCCTCTCACTGCTGCAACAAAATACCTGACACCCAAAAGTAAGGAACAAAAGGTTTATTTAGCTCACAGTTGTGGAGGTTTCCGTCCATAATCAGCTGGTTCCAAAGTAGGGAGACAGGCATAGGGGCAACAGTTCAAAGCAGCAGAAGACAACAAAAGCAACAAGAGCAAAAGAAGAGAAGAGGAAGCCTCTTTTCCTCACTTGTATTGTAAGCAGGCTACCACCTCCTAGGGTAGGTGTAAAACTCACACCATCTCTATTCCCTTCTCTTGCACAGGATGAGGATGTTTACAAAGTGAGGACTCTGGTTCCCTGCTAAATCACTTCATTAAACTTCTAAACTCAAGTTGACACAGTGTATCAGTTATTACAAGAAGAGAGGACAAAAATCACATGATCATCTCAGAAGACACAGAAAAAGCCTTTGACAAAATCCAATATCCATTCATGATAAAAAAAATAGTGAAGAAATAGGTACAGAATGACCTTATATCATTCTAATAAAAGTCATTTATGATAAACCTACCACCAATATCATATTAAATGGGAGAAAGTCTTAAAGTTTTTACTCTAAAATTAGGAACAAGACAAGGATGTCCACTATCACCACTCCTGTTCAATATAGTACTCAAAACATTAGACAGAGCAATCAGGCAAGAGAAAGGCATATATACAGGAAAATATAGGAAAGGAAGAAATCAAATTGTTATTCACAGAGGACATCATCCTCTTTATAAAAGGCCCAAAAAGTTCTATTGGAAAACTCCTACAATTAATAACCAAATTTAGTAATGTAGCAAGATACAAAGTCAACACACAAAATTCAATAGTATTCCCATACTCCAATAATGAACTCACCAATAGAGAAATTAGGAAACCAATTCCATTTATAATACCTCTATGACAAAACTGCAGCACTCTGGAAGAAGGAGATTAAAGAATATATCAGAAAATGGAAAAATAACCCGTATTCCTGAATACACAGAATTGTCAAAATGGCCATACTTCCAAAACTGATACACATAGAAATTTAATGCAGTCCAAATCAAAATACCAACAGCATTCCTCACAACACTAGAGAAAACAATCCTAAAGTTCAGATTGAACCAAACAAGACCCAGAACAGCAACAAGAGCAAAGCAGGGGCCATCACGATCTGAACTTCAAATTATAGTATACAGCTACAATGATAAAAAAGAAAAAAAAAAAACAGCATGGTACTGACAGAAAAACAGACACATGTCTAAAAGGAATAGAATCCAGGATGCAGAAATAACTTCAGGCACGTTCAGCCATCTAATCTTTGACAGAAGGTCTAAAAACTTACGCAGGAGAAAAGATAGACAATTTAACAAATGGTGCTGGGAAAACTAGCTATCTACATGCAGGACATTTAATCTAGACTTATATCTCTCACCATATACTAAACTAAAATCAAAATAGATCACACAAGTTTAAATATTACATATGTATATATATATATATATAACCACAAATATATACATGAGAAATCCAAAATATAAATAAATGAAAAAGCAAAGTAAAAGCAAAATATAAATATATAAATAAATTAAATTAAATATAAGTAACTGAAGGGCAAAGTAAAAGATAAAAAATAGGAAGCAGGGAAATAGATCTTTTACAAAAGGCAAAGGGACCAAGAAATGAAGACAGTAGGGGGAGGCATGGAAAAGGGGATTAAAAATGAATTAAGATGTGTTATGTCTCCCCATGATGAATGTAATCATTATATACTGATGACACACACTAATAAAAATAAAACCTTTAAAAATAGTATAAATTGCTAACTCAAAGAAAGCAAATCAAGTTGATTCCTTGGGCATGATTACTTTGTGAAACTTTATCATGATGAACATTTTGGATCTGTAAGTATACAATCCTGTAACAACATTATACTTCTTTTAAAAAGCTGACACACACAAAAAAATCATTCCCTTCATTTATTTGCCTGCTAAATAGGCTACTTAGCAGTGTGTGTGTGTGTGTGTGTGTGTGTATGTGTGTGTGTATATATATATATATATATATATATATACATATATACACATACACTGAGTAGAAGGTGGATAGACTGCAAACAGAAGTTTGGGCAGACAACTATGAGTTGCTAACAGTCATATTAGAAGTTCTTAATATTCCTTTCCCTCAACATATCCACCAATTTATAAAGCAACTCGCTATATTAATTCCTGTAGTAAAACTGGGGTTTATAGTCAATCATAATTATGCTGTACAAATTCCAGAAAACTGTTGGTGGGACATAGGTCTCCTATGGCTCAGTGAGTAATTTAGAGCAACACAGTGAACTTTCATAAATAACAGCTCACTAATAATTCCACTGAAGATGTAGACACTTGCTTTAAAAAAACACATTCTGCTTTACAAAAAGTCAAAAAATAACATATCAAATAGATTTACATTTGTTTCTTCTTAACAATCAATATATTAAGTAGAAGATTAAACCTAGTTTTGCTTTTCATGAGTGGGAAATATGAAGTCAATGGAAGTCCTACTTCATTTTCTAGTCTCTAGTCACCTTCCAATGTTCTGGGAGTACCATCTGAACTCTACTTTGTACACCTTCAAAGACAAAATATTAAGGTTATAGTTGTGTGTATGTTATGATTTACACCTTAAATCACCTCCCACAGGGCCTTTCTTGAAGCCTTGGTAGCCTGCCGATGACACAGAGGCTCAGGAGGTGGTGGACCATTTAGAAGGTAAGGCCCAGTGGAAAGTATTTAGGTTATTAATAGCAAGCCATTGTTAATTCTTTATTACCCTGTTTTGAAGTCCTGAATTGTCTACATTGTTTGGTTTGGTTTGGTTTTATTCTGTTTTGTTTTATTTGATTTTCTCATATCTGAGGGCATAGGCAGTGATTTCAAAGAAAACAAGATATATTATGGCAGCCATTTTTGATTTCCTATTATCTTGTTTTGAAGTCCTGTATCACTCTCATTGTTTTCCTTGGATTGATTTTACTCTGTTCTATTTTGTTTGATTTTGTTAAGATAACAAGAGCTATTATGGTAGCCATTGTTGATTTCCAAAAGAAAAAGAAAAGAGCATTCCCTTAAAGAGGATTCTGGAATCCTTGACTCTTCTTGCTTTCTTTGCTTCCTAACAATCATGAGGTGAGCAGCCTCTTCCACATGTTTCCCCCACTATGATGTGTAGTCTTGCCATAAGCCAAAAGGCAACAAGGCCAAGTAACTATGGACTGAGACCTCTTAAAACATGAGCCAGAGACATTTTCTCCTTTTATGCTGATTTTCTCAGATATTTTGTAACCAACCATAGAAATCTGATTTATATACTGTATAAAACTCAGACTATTTCAAGAATGAATTTGGTCCAAAATAATATATCAATTGACTTGATTATCCAGCTTCTATTTATTAGACCTCAGGAACTCTTGGGCAGAGACCTTTTCAATGATGTTAACAGCTGTGGTGCAGCACTACGCAGTAGAAAGTGCTTAGTGAACGATTTGCTTCTTGATGGGCAGAGAAAGACAGTTAAGGAAAGTTAGCATTTTAGGCCTGAGTTCCTTTAAGTTGTCAAATGTAATACTTTTACAAGATAGATGCATTTCAAGAAAGTTTATCCCCACCCTTATTTTACTGAAAAAATAAAGAATGCACAGGTTTGTTCTTCTCACTCACATAAAAAGAGAAGTAAATATTCTTAAATTAAAATGATATTTTTAGTTTGACAAATCACCTCCTATTGATACAGTAGCCTAAATCATCTGAAAGAAATTAGTTGTTCTTAGTAGCAAAATGAATTTGTCCCCCAAACTAGATACAAACCCAATAAGTAATGATCTGGTATGACTGTAATAGTAACATTACTATTACAAGAGATAGCAAATAAAGAAATACGTACTGTCAAAATGTCAACAGCTATTTCTATAAGGATGAAATATTACTTTTGTAGCAATAACTTTGCTGGGAAAAAGATGTGACAATAGACCTTAAGAAATACATGTTCTTTTTCATACTTGCAGGAAGCACCCCACCAAATATATTGTAGAACTGAGAGGAAAAAATCATCTAGAATCATAGGACTAAAGTCAAATATCTAGGATATCACCTGGCCTGCTATGTGTAGATCACCAACAAGTCTCATTTAATTCTACCAGGCTGTTCTGATAGCCCCTGGGTTCTCTGACAGTTCCTGGTCTGCCTGAAGACACACCTACTCGGGCTAGGGATTTAGCTCAGCGGCATACGCGCCTGCCTTTCAAGTGCATGGTCGTGAGTTCAATCCCTGGTACCAAAAAAAAAAAAAAAAGACACACTTACTCAAAGACCAAAAAAAAAAACCCTCTACTCTCACACTAGTGAGCCTCAGAATCCTACCACATCAGGCCCACCTAAGACTGCAGTTCCTTGTTCCCTTTCCTACCCTAGTAAGTATCTTTCAGAGAAAAACCACTCTTTATTTTTGACAATTTTCTTGTCCTTAGATAAACTGTTCAGGAACCAATTTAGGCACTACTTTTGTTGCATAAAATAAATATTTTATTTATTCTATTTCTTCTATAATTACATGGTTAGGTGATTGTTGCTATTTCTTATGTCTGCATATTCTAAGTAACATTAGGTCATATTCATGTGAGTATTTAATTAAAAAGGACTTTATGGTTACCTGTCTCATAGTCACACAAAATTGGGTCTTATGAAGAAAGAACTGCTTTCCCTAAAGTGTAAACCTTAAGAGAAAAAGCTGATGTGACAAAAGTCATGTGTAACTAGGTAACAATTATAAGACAGCAAAGTAGGTGGCCATCTACGAATAAGATTTTTGGGGTATTCTCCCAACCCTCATCAATTAAATGCCTTATTTCTAAGACAAGCAGTATTTCCCAGTTAAAGACAAAGAATGACATGCATATATGCCCAGATAAAATAATATAATTGTACAAAACTTCAGATAGCCACATGCTCCTTTTATGATTTTTATACCTGTGACCAAAATTCTATCATTAATGTAATAATTTTGTTTAAATCAACTCAACCTTAACCACCTAAATTAACTGTTTGAAGGAGAAAATTTTATATTGCTACTGTAATCATCCAATATCACTTGTGTAAACATTGTATATAACACAACACTTGCCATAAAAGGGAAATTTGTAAAGCTAATGTGACTAACTAAAAATATGTTCTCTCATCTCATCTCATCTCATCTCATCTCATGTGCCACATAGAATACTGTAAATTTTTGGTATTAAGTTCATACTAGAAAATAAACAAGTAATGTACATATGCACTGAAACATTTCACTCCTTAATACATGTATGTATGTATGTATGTATGTGTATTTCCCATCCCCTAACAAGGTTAAAGGGTGGAGGACCACCAAAAGAGGTAGACAGGAAACTGAGAAGCTGAAAGAGCATGTGTCAAGTCTGAATGCTGGGGGCAAAGTCAGGGGTGGGCAGATTTGATGCCACAAGCAGTGAGAAGTAAAGATACAAAAGAGCAGGTTATGCACCACTTCACAATTATTTACATCTAGGACTGTCCCTAAATATGTGTCATAGAAGAAGCCACTGTTTGGCTTGAAGGTCCTTCAACTACTTCTCTGCACCAACCCTTTTAGACATACATGTCTGAGCTCACAAATTAGCCATCACAAAGAAATGGCATTCTGTTAATAGGTCTCTTCATTGTAGCTGACAGTGCAGAACAAATGTCAGTTCTTACGCTGAGCCCAAATTTCTAAAATGCTAACTGAGGTCCTCAATGGGAGATGACACGCTACCTAGTGATTACTCTGGCTATCATGAACTCATGACGCAAGCCCCAATTTCTTTTGCTGCTCACCACACAGACCACAAAGTGCCATATGTTCCAGCTTCTTCTGGTCATCCTTCTCATCAATTAGATTCTCAGTTCTCCAATCAACTCTGTTGTTCGAAGGTGTTGTTGTAACACCTTAGCTCTCAACAAAACAGGTGTGTATTTTACAGGCAAAACTGAGTGAATGAACCTGAAGGAACTGACCATGCATGAATCACAGAAAAGGGCGCCTGAGTGCCTACAACATGTCCTCAGTTTATCCCAACCACATCCAAAGTTATCAAGGAACATCATGTGAATTCACTTGTATTCTTGACCTTTATCAAATAAATAACAAAATCTTCTCCCTTTTTTCTGTCTGGACAGACACCGGCTGCACTCTCACTCAGAGTGTCTCCTTTTTACAAGCTGTGCAATCTTGATTAACTCATGTAAGCTCTCTGAATATCCATTCTTTACATGTTAAACAGTGAAGAGTAGTATCTGCCCCATGAACCATGATAAAGTTCAAATAAAGAAAGCTCAGTCAAGCGCATATCAGGAGTCTAAAACCCTGGCTACATTTTTGGAACTGGATCACAATACCGTGATAAATATCAAAGGAATAATGTTCCATATTGTTACAATGTAACACCTATGTACTTTCATTCTGCTGCCCAGTATCTTTCCTGCTTTTCAGTGTCACCCAGTGGCATTAACAAGCACCATGAGCATCATGTGTGGGTATATTCATAAACACACCTCAACAAATGATGATGACCACAATTTACTGCCATTCAGAAGACACCCGCATTTTTCACTTCTTTCTCACTCTGAATCGCCTATATTTGTAATACCCATGGAGATCCTCTCACTTCTAAATCAGAAGGATGAGTACCTGTAGCCACAGGAGGGAAAATTTGAGACCAGTTGCCTATAATATTTTTCAAATAGAAAATACTCCCCCAATGCCTCTACCCAGGAGATGGTAAACTACTCTGACATCTCAGCTGTTGCCCCTCCAAGCAGATTCACAGCCTCTCAGCTAACACCCCCGCGGGGCAGGCATCTATTCATGTTTACAGTTATTCATCATGACTGGCTCTACGCAGACAGTGCCTTTGGTGTTATACCAAATGGCCCCACAGATCCCTAGTCTAAGACAGCTGGAAGATACAGACATACATTAAATAAGACATAGGCAGGAAAACTACAGTGCCTTTTGTAAGATGAAGAGATGGATGCAGACCTGCTAGAGTTCTCCAGAGCCTCAGTATGGGATAGCTCACCACAAGAGGAGAGGATCCAAAATCTAAGATGCTTCAGGCTCAGAAAGTTTCACAGGATAGCTTCTAGGGGGTATCTGCAAGCCAATATTTCAGCAAGGAGAAATACTATTTTTGCAGGAGAATCACCTTAAACCAAAAAGATCAGCATGCAATCTACATGTAAGGGCAAGTTCCTGACCTTCTGAGCTAATGCACTCCTACTGTGACTCCACACACTTCTCAGCCAAAGATTCCGTCCAAAAAACTCAAAAGGAGAAAAATCCCTTTCTCCATTTGCAGTCATCAAAATGTAGTCATGGGTGGAGGGAATAGATTTGGCCTCAAGAGGTGGTATCTAGTCTCAGATCTCCTCTAATAAACATACCATGTATAGACAAGGGGACTTACAGTTCCTCAAAAGGCATTAGTTATAGTGACATAACTGGAAGTGAATCTAAGAACCCTAGAAAGAGCAGCACATTTCCCCACTGACACAGCTGTACTAAAAAATCAACCCATGGTACTAAAGGAAATAAGAAAGCACAACTAGTGATTTCTAGCATGTCATCCAATCTTCATTTTTGTGATCCTTCAATTCTCAGTTCAAGTATAAATAGACTTGTCTCCCTGAAGTAGGCAAAGGATTAAGTAGGCAGGACATTTTCTGAGTTCTGTGCAGCATATGTTCATAAGCTTTCCTTTTGTAGCATTTATAGATTCATCCTGGGGTAGGGGTAAGCTGGAGCAGAGCAATTTGGCACGCTTACATTTGCTTTATCAGGAAAAGCAAGCACAGACTGCAGGGACCACCCAGACCTGAGCTGCAAAGAAGCTTCTGGGAACCCTGAGGGAGCTGCTGATTATTTTCCTTACAGGAATGCTCAAGCTGAGCCCTCCTTCTTGCAAAACAGAAAATGAGCTTCATTCAAATTATCCTCGGGAAAGTGGTGGCCAAGCAGAAAGATGATCATACACACAGTTTCTGACCGACTTCTATAATCACCCTGCTCTGGTGGAAACCACTCAGGAAGTATCTATACTAGTCCACAGACCTGCATTCCAATCCTTCTAACCCTAAGGATCACTGAGAGCAGCACATGTGCCTTTCCAATTTGTATACTCACTTATACAGGTGATATCCACACAACTGCACATAGTATAGTACATAGTGATGGTGTATTAGAATTTTTAACATTCAGAATATAAGGTTAACTGGAAAAGGCAGTAGGGTACCATTCTCTTTTTTTAAAAATCTACATAGAAACTAACTGACGAAAAAACCCAAAATACAATAGTTCAGTGATGGTAAACCTTTTAGAGTTTTCAATAACAAAAAGCCTGCTGCAGCACAAATACCATAGTTCGACACTTCCGTTGATCATCTCTAAGCATTAGGACTATGAGCAATTTATATTTTGTCCTCTTTTGCTAATCTTGTTTCCAAATATTCTGAAATGGAAATGTATCACTTTTATAATAGGAATAAAGTAGTTAAGAGATCTAAAGATATAAAATGGCACTTGGAAAAAGGTTTTTTCATATGCAAAACAAAGGAGCATTTCCATTAAAACAAAATAATTGATATATCCCCACGAAAGAACTTCACCACATCTCATATTCAGCTTTGATAATATCACCATCATCACTATATACAGTACCTACAGAAGGTATCAGTACTCAACTATGTAATGGGATAACTAAGATATTTTTGTCACTGGGACTCTATAAGTATTATTAAGGATAGAGAACTGGAAAACCAGCATTTAACAGGGTTGTTAATCAATCTGTCTGCCCTATATTCCACCTTTCTAGAAAATCTCTACCAAGCCTGCCACATAGGACTAAGCAGCAATTGGCAGGCAACCAGCCAAGTAGACCCTATGCCTAGGCCACAGCTGATTTCAGCAAGGGTGAGCACAGAAGTTACATCAGTCCATTCCGATTCCTTCCTCTAGGAAAAAGGAACTGGAGTGCAGGAGTTCTAGTTAGCTCCATGAATCCCCCTGAATTGGGCACAGGGAGCTACCATGGTAGCCAAGTTGGAATATGTATGGTGAGAGAAACAGATAAGATATTCTGGAAAGAGAAAGGATGAGACAATTGCTCTTTAGGATGAAAACAGTGATAGCCAGAGTGTAGCACATATGTTTATTTACCTGTGTTAGTTTTTAAGGACCAACCACTTCCTACTCCAAAGCTTCAGGAGACTTGCTATCCAATGTACCTTCAGATCAGTAAACTAGAGCCAGGCATAGAGGTGCACACCTATAAAACTGGTACTCTGGAAGGCTGAAACAGGAGAACCAAAAGTTCGAGAACTGCCTGGGCAACTCAGTAAAACCTTGTCAATTAATCAATTACTCAATCAAGAGTGCTAGGGATATAGTCAGTGCAAAGACCCTGAGTTCAATCCCCAGTTCCACTGGGGTTAAAAAAATTGGTAAACTGTGCCATGGCCTTAGAGCAAGTCACATCCTTTTACTGTTCTTTAGCTTTATTTTGTTTCTTAAAGAGAACTCATTCCTAAAATATAGTTGTAAGATACAAAAGTTAGGAATCCTCTTTTTTCAGTATAATGTGATTTCCTGCTGATTCTTTTTTAGGTCTCAAATTCAAGGTCATTAACATAAAAAAGCATCCAAATAGGCCTGCCCTGTTTTATCTACCCACATCTCTAAGTGGAGTTTATCATAAATTTAAATATGCTTTCTTAAAAATAAATAAATAAATAAATAAGCTTTCTTTGTCTGCTAATCCTGATCTGCCTCCCTTTCTGGGTGAAAATCAATAGCTGTGCCTATGTTCCTCAGACTTCACATAGCACATTCCTGGCACATTACAGGAAGTGAATGGAGTTGAATGCACTAGTCAACTGAGTACATACTCATTCACTGAATATACTCAAAGAAAGTACTAAGTGCTTAAAGATACATAAGATTCAGTCTCTTCTGGTAAGGAACAAATGATTCAAAGAAGGACATTAGAAGCAGATACAAAGATAGGAAACACAGGGCTGGGGATTTAGCTCTGTGGCGTAAGTGCCTGCCTGGCAAGTGTGAGGTCATGAGTTCAATCCCCAGTACCAAAAAAAAAGGTAGGAAACATCTATGTAGCACATACTGCTGAGGGCCTACAGAGCAGCAATTACCCTCTTCGCCCCTCTAGGTAAAGCTCTGTGGTGGTAAATTTTATGTATCAGGTTACCTGGGAATGCAAGCCTAAATTAAACACTCTCTCTGGGTGTGTCTGTGAGAGTTGGAGTCCATGAGAGTGCACCTGAGTCCATGAACTTAGTAATATAGACTGGCCTCTCCCATGCAAGTAGGCATCATCCGGTTCATAGAGGGCTGGAACAGAACAAAACAGGAGGAAGGAGGATGTGTTCTTTTCTCTGCCTTGCTGTTTTGTGCTGGGACCCATCATCTCATCTCCTTTCATCCTCAGACTGGCATTTACACTTGGGGATCTGCTGGTTCCCAGGCCTTTAAACTTGGACTGAATCACAACCCCAGCTTTCCTAGGTCTACAGCTTGCAAATGATGAATGGGACTTCAAGGCCTCCATTACTACATAAGCCAATCCCCATAATAAATAAACAAACAAGTAACCTATCCATTCTGTTTCTCTGGAGAATCCTAACATAAGACCCCATTTTACTGGAGTATTCTTCTTCTACAAAGCCATGTACCCAAGGAACATAAGAATATCTCAGACGGGCCAGGGATTTAGCTCAGTGGCTTAAGCACCTGCCTGGCAAACGTGAGGTCTTGAGTTCAATCCCTGGTATAAAAAAAAAAAAACAAAGAATATCTCAGACATTTGAATTTGTTGGAAATGTCATTTTAAATATCTTTTTTAAAAATCCTGAAGTATAAATTCTTATTTTTCTGATTTTAAAATACAGAAAGGTTTATGTTTGTTCTTATATACATCCCTTTAGATATCAGAACAGTTTGGCAGTGTTAGCCAGAGGCAGAAAACCATACCCAAACCCAAAACATTCACACTCCCCCTCCAGCTTCTTCTCTAACTATGCTGGTCAAATCTTGTTTCTATCTGTGCCACAACAAGAATAAAGTTGAAAGACACCAAATTATCAGTTGTGGCAATCCATTCTATATGCCAGTGTCTGATTTTAGAAGGCCTAAATAGGGGCAATCAGCCAAACAAGAAGAGAGGCATTTGCTGAGAGGTTCCAGGGAGGTTCCAGAGAAGGTCCTCTGCTTTTAAACAGGGGCACACAAGAATGAGTGTCTGCATGTGTCTCCTCAAATAAAGCAGCCATCTTAGAAGTATGAAAGCAATCAGCCCAAGAACTACGTCAACACAATGAAGATGGCAGCAGAAAAGTAGCAAGACACAGAAACTTTGATGACATTGCTGAGCCATTGAACCAAAAAATCCTATAGCTATGCTCCCCTAGAAGGTCTTCCTCCTTGGGTTTTATTTTGTGGATTTTCAAATGTAAGTTTGTAGAGCAATTCACAAGATAATTAAAAGTGCTTAGCAATCTGTCACCAGTTTAGTATTCAAAATCCTCTCCCTGATGCACAGTGACAACCATCAAAGGCACCCTGGTGGGTTCCCAGTTGCTTAACACCAGGGAAAAGGGGGTTTCAGTGGGATTCCGGACCCTCAGAGCTAGGATTCAAATGGAGAGCCTACCTATCAATCACGACATCTAAGAGACTCAGCAAGTATACATGGAAAGGGTGGGAAGCTTTTTTAATTCCCTTGTTTTTTAAACCATTTTGAACTAACTTTTTGATAATTTTCAGCCAAAATGATCTTAAGTGATAAATCTATCTTCACATAATTATCAGCTAATTTATGTGGTATCCTTTGAGCAAAGACTCAGGAGAAAATGATGCAGAGATTCATAATTCTGCCAATATTCCCCAAAGCTTTAGATGATGAATCTTAAGTGACACCACCACCAAAAAAAAAAAAAAAAAAAAAAGACAACTGAGATGCCAGAAAAAGAGATTTATCATATGATCTGTTTGTACTCATCTTGAGAACCATAAAGCACTCCATGAATTGAAATTACCACCTGGTCTCAGTGGTAATTTAGGGGCAATATAATTTTAAAATACCAATTCATACTGTACATTTTCCCTACTGTGTATGCTTTTCCCTTCTCATTTCAAGAACTTCCTCAGATTGTGTAGTGCCATTTTTCAGGCACATGTCTAAAAGCAAAAGGTACTGGAAGGCAATTCCCAATTCCCCTCCCAAAATCCTGCCCTCCTTAAGGACTTCTCCCCTAGAGCCTAAATTCATGGAAAAGAATGTGCTAGACACCCGCAGAAAGACAAACAAAGGTAAGTTTATATTTCTTCATGTTGCTTAAAATTGTTGTTTCTTCTCAACTTGTTTATGTGATAGTTGCAATACAAGAGGCTCTTCTAGTATTGAGGAAAAAGTGGAGATTTTCCAGTTCCTTGAAGTAGTAGAGGTTGGCATTCACTGCCTGGTAGAACTCAAGGGGGATGACAGAACCTTTGATGGGTTAGCGGCAAGATACTGGGAACATAAACGCCAGGGCCTTGAAATCACAGTGAAGAGCTCAACCTCCTTTAAATAGATACAACAGAGCTTTGTGGCACTGCATGGTCTTGCAAACTGACTGGTGTGGCCTGAAGATGAGACAGCCTTTTCTGAATATTCTGTGATATGGCAGACCTGCAGCACTTTAGCATCAATAACAGTATATAAGTAGAAAACCCAGATACCACGGAGATAGAGTATCCCAAAGTTCAGTGAAAATTAAAAGTAAGCATATGTATACACATTCATGATTAAAATTCACGCACGTAGCTGAATGCGGCAGCCTACCTCAGTGACCCCAGCTACTGCAGAGGCTGAGGTAGGAAGGTGAACTGGAGACCAGCCTGAACAACTTACCTAGACCCAGGTTCAAAATAAATAAATAAATAAATACCTTTAAATTCATGTATGCAATATCCAAAACATTTTTTTCAAAATGAAACCTTTAAATCAGAATGCAAACTCAAAGAATTTTCATGTAGTTTGACTTACCTAAAGCATAGCATGGTCCCAGGCCAAGTTCCTTTCAGTTATTCAATATATTAATTTCCAAAAATTCTGCTACTTCATAAAAGGAAAAGCAACTATAAAACCAAAAGTTGCAGCAGCAATGAATATTATTAAATGGTTTTAAAATAGTCAAATAAAAGGCCATAACAGATTGCTTTTATTTTAATTGTCTCTAGTGTTATACCCCCTTATAAGAAACTACTTGATTTTCCCCCATGTGCTAAGAAATAATGAAGAACTGAATAAAAAGAAAAGAAGTGCCCTATATGCATGGCACTTTAAATAGTTGAGATTCCCAAATAATACAAAAGCATTTTCAAGTCACACATGGGATGTGAAGTGAAAATCTTCTTGGAGGAAATATTCTCTAATAATACTTACCTACTTCAGAGGGTGCTGCGAAGCTCTATTAACACCAAGGAACAGTTGAAGATCTTCAAATAAAATCACTATAGAAATGCAAAGTATTATTATTAAAGTTCTGAAATAATTTCACACCTAGGGATGAGAAAACCCCAGGCCAAATTTCACTGCTTTTCTCCTGCCTGATAAACAAGAAATGCCACAAGCATGGAGGGTAGGGGTAGAAACCAAACAGAAGAAAGACATCAAAGTTTCTCTTTTACTAAAGCTTTGCAAGGCCCTAGATGTCATCTTGGGAAGGGATTGGGGGGTATGGGAAGATGGAGGGTGGAAGAGTGGGTATCCCTTAAAGGTTAGGGGTAAATATAGGAATAATATAGTCCTTGCTTTTTTACCAGAGAAAGCAACAACCAACTAAGCTGAATAAAACAGTTTATCCCACTTCTATGGGGCATATATCCTCCCAAAGCAATTGCCAAAGCTAAAAATGGCCATATAACTCATTACCAGAATTATCTACTAGAATAATCTCATCTGTGAGGTTAAAGAGAAGCTGCTTTAACATACATCAGAATTTCTACTCAGCTATGGAGAGCATTGAGCAAAACAGTCATTTGTTATTGCTAATGATGATAGTGATGATCATGATACGGTAATCATAGTAATGATAAGATATAAAACAGAAGTCCCCAAACTCTGATGATCAGTGGAATTACATGTGGAACTTTTTGAAATACAGTGGCACCTCAATTCACAAACTTAATTCTTTCTCTAATTCTGGTAGTAAATCAAATTGGATGAGAACCGAATCCAATTTCTCCATAAAGTCAACATTGAACCTAACCATTTAATTTTGCTCAGTTCTCATTCAATTTAGTTTGTGACCAGAACTGTGGGAAGAATTAAGTTAGTGAACCAAGGTACCACTGCACAAATTCTTGGTCCCACATCATAGAACTACTGATTCTGAACCTCTGAAGATAGAAACTAAACAACATCTTTAAAAAAATATTTTTTGTGGTCCCAGGGATTAAACCTATAGCTTTGTGTAATCTAACACTCTCAGCTAGTGCCACCTATTTCACGAGGTAGATGTTCACTAGGAATGTAAACAAATTTTAAAGCATATATCCATCCAAAATAGAAAAACAAAATTGCATGTCAAAGAAAGCATAACCAACCAGACTGACTATATCACTTGGCTCAGCAATGGGAAAACATATAACCACAATGACATAAATGTTACCTGTTGATAACAGAAATTGTGACATAACCCTTTTTGAAGGCTGTAGGGACAAGAAGTAGGACTAAGGGATGTCAGAGAGCTAGTTCTGAAAATGATATAGGGAAAATAATATAATCACATTATTTAGAAGTAAAGAGACTGACATGGAAAGTATCAAAATTGAAAGTTGCCAGTTTTAGGGGCTGGGGATTTAGCTCAGTGCTGTAAATGCCTGCCTGGCAAGCCCAAGATTATGAGTTTGATCCCCGGTACCAAAAAAAAAAAGTGTTCTCCAAAATTGCCAGTTTTATAGAGGACATCTGGAGTGGAGAGAGAGAGGAGAAAGATGTTTCAGCTTTTTCAATACTTGCTTCTTAATGCTGTTGCATCTGAACATCATAGGCACCAGTGTTTGATCAAGATAAAAATAAATTTTAAAGGATATTCATATCATGATAATATTGCACTTCTTTATATACTGGGGTAATACCTGTCTTTCAATTTACTAAAACTTGCTTTTCTTCCTTAAACTGACTGACTAATCCAAATACCCACCAACATGTCCAATTCTTAAAATAAGCACTAAACACTTGCTTTGTCCCTGACATTATCTGTTGAGTTGAATTGAGGATGGCAGAAAAAAAGATAAAAATCCATTATACAATCAAGATTGCAATAGGAACACAATGGCACCTTCACTTGAGAAACTGAGGGGGATATAATGACAGGCATAGGCAGGGTTAATAAAGAAAGGCAGTGATGGGTGGTCTAGTCCTTAGAGTTAACAAAAAATTTTAACTGTTAACTCTGCAGAAAAGATAGTTACCAGCAATGGGAAAGACTTGTTTGCAGAAAGCAGGCCCATAGTAAGTACTACACCCTTTCTTAGAGGAACACAGCCTCTGCCAAAACACAGTGCTGCAGGAGAAAGGCAGGGAACAAGATTCCTACCCTACATTCCCAGATCTTTACCCATTATCTCCCATTGGCTATTACAACAGAAAGTCTGGAGACAAAAGAACCCAGGAGGAAGCTGACAATAGAGGTAAGCTTCCTGGGATGCAAGGTCTTTTGGAGAGAGGAACAGAAGGTACAAATAAGAGAATAGTCAGCAAACTACCACGTATAGTTGTTCATTTACTTCCCTTTCCTCCTTAGCATCATAAAACAAGCTGCCCACCTTTTCATCTGTTTAGGAAACATGTATGCAATAATAACAATAGTACCAGATGTCTTACAGCACTTTACAATTTGGGAAGTACTTTCTTTTTTTTCTTTTTTTTTTAATTTTTTATTTTAAAAGGGTGTAAAATTAAACACAACAAAACAGAACAGAATGGGACATAAGAAAGCATAAATTTCAAAGCTAGACAACCCAGGATCTTTACTATCTGTCATATTGTCTCCCATTCTCTTCCAAATGGTTGTCCATATCTTTGCATATGGGGAGCTCATACTAAATAACATAGCCAAT